>CAAKHD010003982.1:12370-29939 GCA_901007705.1 Fistularia tabacaria | reverse complement strand
GATCCCCTCCATTTGCCCACACCCCCCCCCCCCCTTGTCAAGCCCCCCCCCCCCCCCCCCCCGCATCGACACGTCGCGCACCCTCGCACTCAGCCGCCGCCACGCACGACGCCGGCGAACGCTCCCCGCTGAACCCTGCTGAATTCCAACAAACCCCGCAGTCACATTACCGAATTAGATCTGCGGATTAAATTAGACCAATTTGGCCTTAATGGGCCCACTTAGACACACATCCAATACCGGAGGCACCTGTAATTTGAGAGTGAGCCATTTGTTGCAAATTACACACTCCAGACCGGCTTGTCTTATTTAACCCACATGTGAAGGTACGGCTTCACACACACACACACACACACACACACACACACACACACACAGACGAGCGCGCTCATCCGACGGCTGTGCGGGTGCAGATGTTAATTTGGAGTTTCCGTGAGTGTTTGTTTATGTGTGCAATTATGCGCGCGCGCCTACGGTCGGTTTGATTAATGTTGGCGTCGTGTGCATTGTGTGTGTCTGTGCGTGCGCGTCCGGGTTCACACTCAATCGGAGTGTGTAATGTGTGCGTGCCCGGCCTCTGGAAGTGTCGGATTAGCGGGTTAGAAGAAAGAGGGCCTCCACCAGGGGACACAGAGGCACGAGGGGGGCGAGAAGGATTGTCCCAGAAGAGCCGTCCCATCTCCCCTTTAAACTCTGCTTGTCAGTCGCCTCGCTCCCCCCCTCCGTCTTCCACGGCTTCCCGGAGCACATTTGCACTTAAGGGATGTTCTCGTCCCCCCCAAACCCATCCGTCTCGCTCCTCGCTTCCCCCTCCATCATCAATATTTGCAATTTTTTTCTTTTCTCCCTCGCTCTCCCCTCTGCTCCGGTCCTCTCCGGAGTAAATCCAGGACGCCCCCCGAAAACAAAACAAAATAAGGGGAGAGGGAGAATAGTCGGTCGGGGGTTCTGGATAAGTCGCAGCCTTGACGCCGCCGCCGGAGACGCCGCCGCCGGAGACGCCCCCGGGTGAAAGCTTCTCTCGCCGCCGGCAGACGATCGGTAATTGCAAGCAGACCTGTTTTTTAATCTGAATCAAGTAGTGGCTGCGACGCCGGAGGTGGGGGAGGTCTTCCTTGGAGGAGGCCAAAAAAACTCCGCCTCCGACTCGGAACGTTCAGTCGGGGCGCATCTGGAAGCCGGGCTGCCGTAGAAGCTCCGTCCCGCTGGGATTATCAGTGATTTTGAAATCCACCGGTGTGCGTGACTCTGACCCGAGAGGGCGACTCCGTCGTTTCTTTCATCTCGCTCGAGATCTGAATTCTTTGCATTCAATTTCATTCCCTGTCCACTCGTCAAAAATGGGATTTCTTTTCCCTCTTTTCTCCGTGAGAATTAGCCTCGACAACGCGCTCATTTTAAATCCCGCTTTTTAGCTACCCGGCGAAGCTCGAGTGCGGTGCTGTTTTCCGACCGCCCCGGTGAAACCCCGATACGAGCTCTTCTATTTCTGACTCACCGAGTGAGGGTTGCCAAAAAAAAAAAAAAAAAAAGACAAAAGGAAAAAAAAACCCTGCCTTTTCAACCACTCGCTTCAATCTGAAGGCATTTTCCTGCTTCCCCTCGCCCGCATTCATGTAGCGTTCTGTGATCCTCCACCGACCGGCGGAGCGTAGAAGTCGCTCAGCATTTAAGAGTGAATTTAGTACATTTCCTGTTAGTGCGTGTAAAACCGGAGGGATTCCAATCACGTCCGCCGATCCGCGGCCGTTGGTGCACATCCTGATGTTCCCGGGCAAAAATCACAGTTCGGTCTGCGATGCTGCGAGTCCACATCAGTGGTTTCCCTCCACAGGAAGGTTCCGGCCGGAAGCAGGACGCCGTCCGAGTTCGTCTGAGGTTTTTCCATAATGTTCTTTCTTATTTTCTTTATTCTGCGAAAGTTCTCGCACATTTCTCGAATAGTTCCACCGAGGACGGCGATATTTTGAAATGTCCGTGCATACAAGTCGGTAGCAAACACCAGAAAGGCTGTAGTCTACATGCCAGGCCTGTCGCTGGCGCTGTGGGTTTGCGACGAATCGAAACACGGGGACGCGTAGAGACACTTCCTGTCTCGGCGCGAAACAAAACATCCAAAATGGCGAGCGATGGAGTATTTGTTTGGACCGACGATGAGGTGGAACTACTTCTTCCAGCTAAAGCTGCAAGGCAGAGAGTCTTGCCAGCGGAAATTCTCTGCTGGAGTCGGCCATTGTTGTTCTGGTCCGCCCAGCCGTACGATTCTGTTTCCCGGCGTTCCCGTGTATTCAGGCCGCTGTCACGGCTCAGTCAGCCTGAATAAAAGGTGAACCCAGAAGCAGAGGAGATCCAGGAGAGTGGAAGGCCGGGCGAGACGTAGAGTTCCAGAACGAGGACGATCTGGCAAAGACCTTTAGTAGTGGGAGTGTTGAGAGCGGAGAGGTTGCAGGTGTGAAGTGGAAGCATTCCGGTCTCCGCCCAGAACTTCCCGGTAGCCTCGGCACTATCGCCCTCAATCGCGACAGCCGGCGAAACAAAGCTGCCGTTGTTTGGCGTTTTCACTCCAAAAAGTCGTGGGACAAACGGGGCGTCGGTCAAACCCGGCCGATCGTTGTCAAACCTCGTCGTGGCGAAAAGGACCGGAAGTCATGTCCCCTCTGGTCCGAGTGGCTTCCTCACTTCTGCCGGGAGTTTCTGCCGTCAGACCGCTGGGGTCGGGGTCGGGAGTCGATCCAAGTCGAGAGGGTTCGTTCTGTGAATGAGCAGTGCTTTCGGGGTCCCGTCGTAAACACCTGCGCCGTCACGTGCCTGTAACGTTTTGCGGAACCGAGAAAGGGATTCTGGGGACGTGTCCGAGCCGGAGCGGGAGCGGCTCATCGCAAGGCCAACGTGGAAGTCCTCTTGGGCGGAGGCTGAGGTGGAAGTCACCTGCAGGGGGTCCGGCCGCGTCCAAGACCTCGCTCCTCTGCTCGGTGACGGTCTCTCCTGACAAAGATGGCGTCTCGGGCTCCTCTCTCCGGCCGGCTCGTCTTCTCTGGACGGAACTCGGACATCGCCGTCCGCAAAGGAGCGGCCCTTGACCTGCAGGTGCGAGCGGACGGGGAGCCAAAACACGTGAAAAATCCCATCCGTCTTCTGAAGACGGGGCTTCAGCTGGAGGACAGCGCTGCTCACAGAGGAGTCATTGTTTTGGCAGTCCAGACACTGAAGTGGAATGTCAGCATTTTTTTTTTTCGGTTAATGTTGGCAGAAAGTTGTTGGGAGAATAAAAATCCCCGATCCATCAACTCCCACCTAAATTCATCCTGACATTCAGTTAAGTATGAATTTCTTCATCTTCTCCTCTTCCTTTTGGCTGCTCCCTTCAGGGGTCTCCAGGGAATCGTCTGCCTCCATCTGAGCCTCTCCTCTGCATCCTCCTCTCTCGCACCAACTCACTCCATCTCCAAATCTCCTCTCTGGTCTTCGTCCTTCAACCTCCTGCCTGGTCCTTCCAACCTCAGCGTCCTTCCACCCAGATCTCCACTCTGTCCACGTGCAAACCATCTCAGCGGGACTTTTTCTCCAGAACATCAGACACGTGCTGATCTCCCTCCATCCTCCTCACTCCCAAGGAGGAACCTCCAGGTCTTCATCTCCGCTGCCCGGCCCTCATTCTCCGACATCTCAAAACCGCGCTCTCGTAGACCTTCCCTTTCTCTCTCGTCTCACTTCACCCGGACACTTTTTTCCCTCCACGTTTCTCCACGCCGATCGTCTTTTCGACACAGCGACTCTCCGGAACGGTGTGCTTGAATGCGGGTATTAACGACGTTTAAATGAAGTTCAATGTCGGGAAGAGGTCGAAAGCCGACATTGATGTTTCTATTCTATTCCTATTTTTGCTGGTTTAGGTTTTGTTGTAATCCGAGAAAAATCAATACATGACGTTGAGATACAGAACAGGCGGGGCGACGCTGTGTTCGGAGGTCGGGATAGTCTTCCATGTTACTCAGAATCAATCAGAATCCCAATACTTTATTGATCCCCGGACGGATAATTGCTTTTTGTTGAAAGCAGCTCCTGCTCACAGAATAATTGGAGAAGGATCCAAATAGAACTTTATGTAAAATTAAAGAATAGAATAGTGAATACAATAAAATACAATAAAAACAGTCAAATAAATAGGAAAAAGCAAAAGGTATGTAAAAAGTATATGTCACCTTTTTATTTATTTATTTTTTTCAGTTAGAGGTATGCAAATAGTATTTGCAACTTTTTAAATTACTTTTTAATTTCAAGGCATGTCAAAAATATATGTAACTTTTTTCATTATTTTTTTTTAAGTTAGAGGTATTTAAATAGTATATGTAACTTTTTAATATTTTTTAAGTGAAAGGTATGTAAAAAAAAAGGTATGTAAAAAGTATATGTAACCTTTTTATTTAAAATTTTTAAGTTAGAGGTATGTAAATAGTATATATTACTTTTTTATTTAGAGTATATAACTTTTTAAATTATTTTTTTAAGTTAAAGGAATAAAAAAGGTATGTAAAAAGTATATGTAACCTTTTTATTTAAAATTTTTAAGCTAGAGGTATGTAAATAGTATATGTTACTATTTTTTTTTAGAGTATATAACTTTTTAAATTTTTTTTTAAGTTAAAGGAATAAAAAAGGTATGTAGAAAGTATATGTATCTTTTTATTAATTTAAACGGCATCTAAAAAAAGGTATGTAAAAAGTACATGTAAGGTGTATACATGTGTATTTACATGTACATGAATGTGATTCCATGTAGTATTTATGTGTATAAATCAGGGATTATTGCACAGGAGACAGTGGAATTTTTGCACATACTCGACGCTGGATCTGCTTTTCGTCTCCAACTGGCGTTCAAGGGCCGCCCGCCGCCGAGCCCGGCGTCCCCCGTGCTCACGTTTAACTTTATCAGCACATTTAAACTTGCATTCCTGCGTTCGGGATTCCTCCGTTTGAAATTTAGCAGCCGATCCTTCCGGTGGCAGCGTCTGCGGAAAAATCCCATATCAGGTGCAGGTGTGATTGGAAATAAAGTCGACGTATAGCAGGGATGTAAATGCGCTCTTTGGCGTCAGAAACCAAAACCAAATAAAAGTATTAACACTTAATAAAGTAGCAAAATAACTGTCCCACACAGCCGGGCTTAAACTCCCCACCACCGCCACCACAGCGGCTGCTCGTTGATGCAGCGGCGGCCTTTATACCATAATAACATAGTGGATATAATCTCTGCTAAAGCTGTGCACACAAATCTTCCACAAGGATGTGTTAGAAGCGACTGTGCTGCCAAACTGGCAGATGCTCTGGCAGACGAACAACATGGAAAGATCATATGAAATATATCGTGTGTGTGTGTGTGTGTGTGTGTGTGTGTGTGTGTGTGTTGGGGAATGGAAACCCATGCCTAGCATGAATTAGCAGGACGCGACTCCTAAATACATGTCGAAGGAACATTATCCACGAGCGGAGCTGCAGTTCCTGAGCATCATTCACGCGACTGTGTTTGACGGATGCCGTTGTGCATCTGAGAAGTAACCCTGCTCCTTTAATTCTTTATTTTTTTTTCCCCATCTTGGCATTTCTCTCTCCGGCTTTTCTACACAGAACCCTGGAATCACTGCATCGTTTACGAGCCCCCCCCCCCCCGTGTCAGGCGCATTGTGAGTTATCATCCGCGATATTTTCGTCTGAATAAAATCCATTATGTTACTCCGTTGGCAGAGCGGCATGACATAAAAAGCGGGGCACTCGGCGCGTCCCGGCTCATGAGGCTTTTACACCAGATGCTGGTTGAATGTTTTCACGCGTGACGCTTCGCCAGCTCTGAATCTAAAATGTCAAAACTCAAAAATCGAATATGTTTCATGACTGGGACACATCAGGTGCTCTCAGGTAATCGCGTCCCGCACTCAAACTCGGGGATTCGGTTAAAAAAAGGCCCAATTTCTGGAGAGGTCAAAGCGACGCGTCTGCGGACTGCGAACAACGCCGCGTCCCCACGAATCAATTTTTCTGCGGCTGATAAAACCGCGCCAGCCAAGAGCTCCCCTCGGCCCGGGTTCTGCGGACTCGCCGAATGCGAATTCTGTTTTGAAGTGCCGTTGACTTCTCAAGCCGGCTGAAGTGGACCATCACACGGCGGAGGCTTGTATTGTTGTTTGTTTTGGAAGAGACTCGCACGACGCAATTTCGGATCAAAGAAGACTCCCGCTAGCCGCTCTCACACGGTCTTGCGGCTCCTGCAACCCTCTCAGGAAAAAAAGGCCTCTTCTTCGTGCACTCGGACGGCAGAGGACCTCAGTTCCTCGGACCGTCTGAGCTTCTGCTCCGAGGCAGGGTCTTTTAGCTGTTCCATAGGAGCTCAGAAGACGTCGAACTCAGAAGCCGCGCCCACTTCCAGATGCCTCTCGCCGCGCGCCATTTTTAAAAGCTGTCGTGTTCAGATGCTTTCTCCGCACTTGCATCCAAATCTATGGAATCCATGGACCGACAAAGAGGTCCGAGCCCTTCTGGTCTGCTACGCCCCTCAGGGATTTCCAGGGCTCGCGGCCAAAAGTAAGTCCGGCGTGAGCTGAAGGCGGGGTTTCCCAGGCGGCAAGGCAGTGCAGGGAGAACTCTCCTGTCCGGAAGCAGCCTTTGTCTCACGTCGACGGGCCAAAGACGATTGAACATATTTTGTACAAGATGTCCTCCGAATCCCAGATGCTCGTGTTCCCGGTGGAAACCCATGTGGCAAAAGAGAGAGAAAATGTTTCGGTGGCCGATAACTGGACGGGGTTTCTGTCACGAAAACAAAACGACGCCATATTTTGTACGATATTTGTTTTTCGATGTTTTTTTTTTTTAATCACCCTGGAGTGAGACTGCATATCAGCTGAGATGATGCGGGTCAGAAGAGCGTTCGGTGAAGCTGGGAAGCAGTGGTTCCTGGATCACAAATGGTTTTATTTGGTGCTGGGTTTGTGCGGTGCCGCTCAAAAGGTCGCACACATTCATTGCTTTTGCAGCCAAATTTAGAAACACGTGGCTCTGCTTTTAGGGTCCCGTCTTTCACGGAGTTTCCCGCCGAGAAAGCGGAGTGACAGATTTCAGGAGCCGAGGGGAAAGCGTTCCCGTATCAAACTGTGCTTTTGAGAATTTGGACACTGTCACTCCTGTCAAATCTGGTTAGCATCCGTTGGCTGTCTCTGAGCTTCACGGTCACTTTTCATTTGCTCCCGTGGCAGTCCTCAAAACCACTTCCCCCGCGTGCCGCGGCTCCCGCTTCCGTCAATTCCGTTTCACCGCCGTCGGCCCGGCTTTGTTTCGCACAAAAGGTGCAGTGCAAAATCATCGAGAGACGAGGTCGCTTCCTGAACATCCACGACGGAGCGACAGCGGACGTACCATCAAGCTGTCAGAACGTCCAATGCTGTCAATCGTCTTTTCTGCTTTTGCTGGCTTCATTAGGATAGGATAATACTTTATTGATCCCCATAGATCAAAAGTTCTGACGCCCTTAGCGTGCATTTCTTTTGCTTTACGTTTGAGCCGATCAGCTAGTGTTAGCTACCGATAGCATCGCCCGTGGAGCTGTTGTGTGCTGCTGCCGCGGACAGAATTCTCGATTTCCTTCAAACATAGCATAAACATAGCGGCGTCTCCTCCAGGGGAACGTATTCCATCGATTTTCCACAAAGAGTAGAAACAGAACGGGCAGAGCTTTTTTGTCCAGGCATTCAACTTTAAGTGAAAGCTGCCAAATCGGCAAATTAAGGACAACATTTCCCTTCTCTGCTAAAGGTGATACCGCAGGAAATCCAAGTCTTGCAGGAAGACGTTGTTCTGACAGGCAACATCTTCAGATGAAATTGAAACAGGGAGTTGGGTGACATCATGACAGCTTGATTGATTCAGTTTAAATGAGCTAATGCTGTGTGGGGGTGGCTTAGCGTCACAATGTGGTTTTGTGTGCGGAGGCTCTCAGTCGTCCAGGTCAGGGTGAATTCTTGTCCTGATCTTCTTGTCGTGGCGACTGGAATTGAATTTCTTCACTCGAAGACGTTTCGCCGCCTCATCCCAGAGGCTTCTTCTCGTCTGAGGAGGTTGAGGTTCGATGTGGTTCTGAATGGGCCTTGTTTCTTGTACGGTCTAAATCAGGGGTGTCAAACCCGCGGCCCGATGGAGGGATGATATTTTGCGTCCCTCTACTGGACATCGGTGTTTAGTGTTTTTGCGGCCGCTTGTTTTTCCTCACACACCTTTTTGCTGAGCCGTTGCCCTCGGCAATTTATTTTTTGATCGCTCATGCAGCGCTCCCCAACCGTTTTTGCGTCACGGACCTGTAACGGGAGGGAATTTGACCCAATGGCAACACCAAGACTCCAACAGGGAGAGAGTTCAAAACAGCTTTACTAAAGCTCATGGCGGCGGGCGAACGGTCCACAACAGCAGTACAAAGACGAAGCAGGGCATTGAAGACGGGCAAGGTCGCGACCGACAGGACAGGCAGGGGTTCCTGAAGTCCAGTAGTAGAGCGCCGGGGTTCCTGAAGTCCAGTAGTAGAGCGCCGGGGTTCCTGAAGTCCAATAGGAGAGCGCAGGGGGTCTTGAAGTCTGGTAGGAGTGCGCGGAGGCAGACAGGGTTGGTTCTGGGAGGTCTCCCATGGAAAGCAAGGCATCCTGTCACTGGCGAGGGGAAGAGAGACAAGCTGGCTGCTGGTGGGACTGCAGCCGAAGGCTTTTAGCTCCACACTGATGGAGCAAAATTGACCTGCAGTGCAATTCCGAGCTCAAGTTGAGGGAGGGGAGTGTGGAAGCGGACAAGCTTGGACAATTTCGAAGAGGACCCCCCCCCGAGGTTTCCAGGCTGTTCAGGAGGACCATGAGCCTCTTTGGGAGGACACATCTGTGTGGAAAGACTTTAATAAGTCAAATTCCAGGTCCGAACTCCCTGATAAGCACCTTCAAGCTATACCGAGGATCTCAATTACTTCCTCCCTCAGGCCTAATGTGGCTCAGCTGTGCAAAATGAAGTGCTGCCAGGAATCTAGCAGAAAGGAGTCAGTAAGGCCATGTTCTGAGGAATGACTATAAATAGAGACTGAGAAGGTTGGACAGCTATACTGGGTTTTTTTTCGGTGGAATAGTCGATTCGACCTGGCCTCAGCAGGACTACCTCCAGCGGCCCCCAGGTGGGTTGACTTTGAGACCCCTGGTCTGAATGCTAACAGCTAACAGAGACACTTTAACCAAAGAAGTCAAAAGGACGCGCATGTTCTCCTCAATTCAAGCCTGCTGCTTTTTGAATAAGGCAAAATGAAAATTATGAAAATATATTTTATGAGCAGATATCAGATAGATTTCCATTGGTCAACAAGGTCTGTTTCTAACAGTGGACTGATATGGACTTCCTGTGTAAGAATTGTGGCGCAGAAGCTAGCGCTCCTGCCTCACAGTGAAGAGGTCCCTGGTTGAATTCCAAGGTTCTCCCTGCATGGGGTTCCTCAGGGTTCCTCCCGCAGTCCAAACACATGCAGGAGGTTCAATGGAGACCCTGAACAGCCCAGGTGCGTGAATGAGAGAGTGAACGGTTATTTGTCTCAGTATGTGGCCCTGTGATTGGCTGATCCAGGGGGAACCCCGAAGGCTGAAAGAGGCCCCACCATGGCCAGAGATGTAGAAAATGAACGGACGTTTATGCATGGCTTTATCCGGAAGATCTTTGAAGGACGATGTAGTCGGCCCTTTATCCAAGAGTGTCTCGGTGCCATTGTTTGCGTTGGGTGTATATTTTGTGCCGAAGCCGATCCTCCTCTGCTCGACAGAGCGAGAACAAAGGGTCGGCGGCGGGAGGGAAGGAATTGCGCTCCCTCCGAGTTAACCTTGAAAATTTGCACTCCAGGTGTGTCGCTTCACAAATGAAACAGCAGACACTAATCAAAATTGTGAAAAAAGGTCATTTCCTCGCAAAAGAGAGCGTATTTACAAGTGCTGCCGGTAATACAAAGCATTTTTTTTTCAGATTGAATTATTTTCCTACGTTTGATTACATTCCGCATCTGTGTTCCTTCAAAAGGGAAAAAAAAAAAAAAGAGGGGAGTCTGTGATGAATAAGGAAGGCGGCTCGGCCGGGGCGCGCTAGCTCGCCGTCTCCCCCACCGTATGCCGACCACGGCAGCCGCCACCGCGCCATGTTTATGGATGAGATGTCCTATGTCATACCGCAGAGACAGGTCGGAGCCGCGCTCCGCGAAATATAAGCCCGCCGCCATCTGCGGCGCTGACATTTCCCCGGCACCAATGAGAGCGTGCGAGCATCTGGCGCTCACCTCGCGGTTTTAAGAAAAGATTCAGAGTTTTCGCGATGTCGCCGTGGAACGCCGGACCGTCTTCCCGGCAGCCGAGCCAGATTGCGGCTCCTCGTCCCGGCAGTCCTTGATCCGGCTCCACGGCTCTGGCTGGACGGCGGAGGGAAGGCCCGGTCCGGGCGTTTCGATTGGCCCTGCGACGGAGGCCCTTCGCCAAATCTCGACTGCCCGTGCAAATCTGGCGCCGCTCGAAAGCCTGCAAAGTTTGGAGGATCGTCATCGAACCTGGCTACCGAGCAGATGTCCGCCAAGATGGCGCTGCCTGTCTTTTTGTGTCCGCAAGAAGCATTTCGAGCCACACACGGTTTTGGCAGCTCCGGCGGTGAAACCAGCGATGACGTCGGGTTTAGAGCGGGGATCATTTGCTCGCGGGTCCGCAAAGAAAATCTTTCTTTTTCCAAATGATGTTTTTTTTCCTTCGATCCTCCGGATCTTGTTGTGAAAAAGCTCTTGTTTTTGTTCTTTGCTCTTCTATTTATTTGATTTAATGGCTTGAAACCGGACCTGGCGACTCATTTCGTACCACACACTGTAAGTTGTGCTGGTGTGACAAAATAAAATTCCCTGAATCCTCGGATTCTGAACTCTGTCGTGCCATTTCACACATCGGCTACCACAAGCTAGCCCTTGAAAAAAAAAAAAGGAGCCGGAAACGAAAGTGGCCGGCGAGCTTTTTCTGGAGAAAACGAAGTAAAGGATGAGACGGCAGCAAAAAGAAAAGCTGCATTTAAAAGAAAATATTGATTTTTGATTGATTCTTATCAAAGTTACGGATTCATCGCAACAGGCGATACACAAGCTCCGCCCCCGCTATGCGTTACTTGCGGTGAACGGCTAGCTAATGAAGCTCAGAAAAATGATTGTAGCTGCCTGATATAAAGTGTAACGGTTGGATTCACATTAAATCCTGTGAACTGACAGAAGTTTCGAGGATTCGAACCCCCGTGGAAACATTTTCATGCATTTAACTGGTCAGAGAAGGTCGTGGACGGCTGGTTTCGAGGCAGCGGCATTGAAAACGACCCGTTGGCGCGGCGACGCTGATTGCAGAAAATGGTGTTGCCTGGCGGGAGGATATTTTGAATGTCAGCACTCGGGGTCACCAGTCCAGAGCAGTGGAGGGTTGGAGGCTGGTGAAGAAGAAAGCAAGATATATTCGCTTTTAAGATGGCTGAAAGGCAAACAAACAAACAAAAGGAGTTATTTGTAGCAGAGCGCTGCGTGTGGAGCATAAAGATGCGTGGGAATCCACCGGGGCTCATCCACTTTTACCCCAACACAGCCAAGTTGAGACGAAATGAGTGGAGACGGAACGGTGGGAAAACGCTCGGCCGCGAGGGATGGGAAGCAGCAACCGCTCCATTCAAGAAAAAATAAATCATTACCATCACAAGAGTTCAAGTGGGAAACATTTCCAGGAAAACACATGCGGTGTTTTCGAAACCAGGGCATCGAACAGACTCACGTGCAGCCATTAAAATTCCTCTTCTTCTTTTTCCTTTGGGTTTTTCCCTTCAGGGTCTCCACAGCCAATCCACCTTCTCCGTCCGACCTTGTTCTCTGGATCGAGGAGGATCCATGTCCTCTTCGTGTCCTCTCTCACTACCTCCATACATCTCCTCTCTGGTCTTCATCTAGACCAGTGGTTGTCCTGAACCCCAGCAGTTTCATACGTGCATTCGCCCAACCTTCTTCTTAACAGGAAAAATAAAACAGGATTTTTTCAAATTCAATCATAGGTAAATACAGTGGGATCCAAAAATGCAGATTTTTCATTTACGGGTCAAAAAGTTATTCTTTTCTTCTTTCTGTGAGGGTGGGTTTGTGGACGGGCAGAGTCGCCTCTTCATGGAGTCTGACTCTTCACCTTGAATTCAGCCAGCGTCGTGTTCTTGTATTTCCCGTCTCCGTGAAGCTTCAGGAAGTCTTCCCTTAGTTTTGCCGGTGCTCGACCAGAATGGCTCAACCTGGAATTTCAGATCCTGCAGACAGGATGTGACTCCCATCACCTTCCGTCATACGTGGAAATCCATATTGGACTTATTCGTCCCACCACTTTCTTCTCTTGCTGGACATAGTTAGTGTGAAGGGATTCAAATATGAAGAAAGAAATAACACGACGTTCCATCTGCAAACTCACGATTCCACGACTGAGCGCACAGATAGAAGGAGCCATGGAGTGATCACCTGCAGCCAATGACGGCCATCACAAATCCTTTGAGTCGGGTGTGTCTGCACCTCCGCCGAACCCCTGGGGTTCCATCCAACCCAGGTTAAGAACCGCTGAACTAGATCTCCAATTCCAGCATCCGTCCACCAATATCTTCACTCTCCCTCCTCTGTCCATGACCCAGCCATCTCTGACCTTCTCTCCAAAACATCTACCATGTCATTCCTGATCCTCTCCATCCAAAGAGAACCTCCACATCTTCATGTGTGCCACCTCCAGCTCTGCCTCCTGTCTTTTCTCCAAACCATCCATCATCTCTGCTCTCTCCACTGTCTCCTCCACCTTTCCTTTCCTTCTGGCTGATGTTCTTCTATCTCATAGAACCCCTGATGCTTTTCTCCACCCATTCCAACCTGCTGGAACCCCTTTCTTCACCTCTTCTCCACACTCTCCACTGCTCTGGTCTGTTGTGCTTGAAATCCTCCACCTTCTTCATCTCCACTCCTGCAGTCTCAGCTTTCCGGCCGGGTTCCTCTCATTCACACACCGGCCATTAAAATACCTTCGCTGCAAAAAAAAGAGAGAGCCTTCGAAATGCACAGCGTCTGAAACGGGCTGCTGTGTCAAAGCAGAAGTGAACGTTGGCGAGCGCTGATCGTCGGACCGTCGGAGAAGTCATCCTCAAACGGTAGAATTCCGCCCTGTGTTTTACCGCAGACTGATAACGCTTCATCGCTGCCGATGGAAAAACTAAAATCAATTCTTTTTTCGGGTGTTGGGAATCGGACCATTTCCACGCGCCCGCGGCCAAAGCTCGGTTTGCATCGCCTCTCGTAAGGCTCGCTTAATGATGCGGGACCTTCTTTGCTTTACACGCCAGACTCCCAAATAGAGGTTGCAGGGCTTTGAAAAGGCCTTTTAGTCACTTCTGAGGGCTCTTGTTTTCACCCCCGGTTTGACGGACAGCGCCGCTCAGCCGTGCGTCAGACCGCATTTACATTCCTCAATGGCTGAGGCGGCCGGGGTGTTCCTGGTGGCTCAGGCTTCAACGCCCGCTCGGACCGCATTCTTTGGCCGGGTGGCCTCAGCCGGAATTGTCCCGCACAAAAGGACGGAGCGGCGAGAGAAGGGCGGGACCAAGGACTCCCCGGAAAACGGGGTTTTCGCCAAGAGCCCTTCCAGTAGCCTCGCTTGCGATTGTGTTGGCGGTTCAAACGTTCATTGTGTGTGCAGGAGCGTGTGTGTGTGTGTGTGTGTGTGTGTGTGTGTGTGTGTGTGCTGCTGTAACCTACGCGCTAAAGCATGCACCCCCATTACACTCCACTCCCCATTCACAGCAGAGGCTAAATGAAGTGTGACAGGACATTAAAATAGGACCACGGCTCCGGGTCTTTCAGCAGGCGGGGGGTAGATGGAGGGGGTGGAGAAGGGTGTGTTTGTGCCCGTGGATGTGCGGGGCGGTGGAAGCCGCCACGCCCCGATGATGAACGCTGACAGCGGCAGGTTGCGTAGATGTGGCTACGCCGGGGTTTGTGCGAGGACTCGGGCTGCAGGTGCTCGTATCCCAGATACACCCAAAGATTTAGGCTTTATTGTTTCCACTTTCTGGTCCAGAATGAACCACTGCCACGACCTGAACACGGGAATGAGGGGACCCCGATAGTCGTTGCCATGGTGCTATAGCTGTTGAACTCGTCAAACAGCCACGAACGACCTCGGAATATTCATGGCCTGCCTGGGAAACCAGTGTCCTGCCTGTGCATGTGATAGTGAAAACTTTGAACCCAGAATCTTTGAACCCTTGAACCTTTGAACCCTTGAATCTATGAACCCTTGAATCTTTGAACCCTTGAATCTTTGAACCCTTGAATCTTTGAACCCTTGAATCTTTGAACCCTTGAATCTTTGAACCCTTGAATCTTTGAACCCTTGAATCTATGAACCCTTGAATCTTTGAACCCTTGAATCTTTGAACCCTTGAATCTTTGAACCCTTGAATCTTTGAACCCTTGAATCTTGAACCCTTGAATCTTTGAACCCTTGAATCTTTGAACCCTTGAATCTTTGAACCCTTGAATCTTTGAACCCTTGAATCTTTGAACCCTTGAATCTTTGAACCCTTGAATCTATGAACCCTTGAATCTTTGAACCCTCGAATCTTTGAACCCTCGAATCTTTGGACTCTTGAATCTTTGAACCCTCGAATCTTTGGACTCTTGAATCTTTGGACCCTTCAATCTATGAACCCTCGAATCTATGAACCCTTGAATCTTTGAACCCTTGAATCTTTGAACCCTCGAATCTATGAACCCTCGAATCTTTGGACCCTTCAATCTATGAACCCTTTGATTCAATGAACCCTTGAATCTATGAACCCTTGAATCTTGGAATGTTCGAATATCTGAACTTTCTAACTCTTGGAATCTTGACTTCCATGTGTTTGAACACGACACACTCAATGCATAGAGTTCCATTTGTGTTGAATTCTTTTGTCCACAAATAAGAAAAAAAAAATGCAGTTCCTCAATTTAGCGTCGGTGCTGAGTTTGCGAGTTAAATCATCCTCCATGGATCAGTCATAAATGGGCACTGATAATAATTGGCTTTTAAAGAGCGTCTTTGGATTTAGATTGGGATTAGCTTGCACGCGGCGTCACGGATCACTCGCCGCTTTACCGTGAGAATGATTGAATATGAATCGGGCCGCTCGGAGAGCAACGCCGTCTGCAAAACGCCTCCGATGCGGTTTGAAGTGCCAGCGAACGTGCATCAGTCATCTTGTCAGCTTTGAATTCACGGGGGAGATGTTTCGTCGACTGCAGCATGCAAAACGTAAAGTAACAAATGGAGGGCCGTCGAGCGCTGATCCAACACAGCAGCGGGTTCTTTTTGCCGAAGCCGTGCGTCTGCAGAATGCTCCAGGTGACGTCCAAGCTGCCGTTACTTAACGGGAGCGCTGTTCACTTGCACCGCAACAGCAGTAAATGTTTTCGGTTATCACCGTATCGGAAAACCGGTCACCTCCCGAAGTACGGCCGACCTCTTTATTTGATGAATTTATCTGAAGCATAACCTTCTTGTATTTCTCCTAATCCGTCTTAGAATCGATCAGTTCTAATTTTCCTTTCTCGCCGGTGCTGTTTATGAGCCGTGATTGATTCCCTGGAAAATCTCGTCGAAGTCGGTGAGACTGCTTGAAAGACGTACTTCGCTCGGTTCCTACGCAACTGGCTGGAACCCGGAAGAGCTGAAATCAGACAACGCAGGATGAGGACGTTGCGCCCCAACTTGTTTTGGGGGGGGGAAAAAAGGAGTTACTCGTTTTGTTCTGGTTCTGGTGTGGAAAGCAATGCCTCCATTGCATTTTGGCTTCTAATGAAATATGGATTTGTTTCTGCAGTGACTAATGATGGTAGCCGCCTCTATTTGCAGCGTACAAACAGCTCCCTCAGCTCCCGTTTTCTTTTTGGCCTCCCTCCCTGCCGAAAACATTCTGCAACTTTTTAAAAAAGTGTGACCCGATCGGCGCCTCCCACCGTCTCCAGGATCGGAGGGGTGTCCCAGCTGCTGCCGAGCATGTTGACGCTCCTCTTGGTCGGAGCGGCTTCGTCCTCATGTTTTGCCCTTCCTGCTTTCGGAAGAGGCGACGCAGCAGCTGTTTGCCGCTTCCGTCTCTCTGCACGAAGGTCCCCGGTTCGCTTCCGACGGCAGGAGAAGCGCCAGAGATACCGGATGGATGAGCGAATGACTGTTTTTCCGTGGACTCGAGGCTTGTCAGACCGGAAATACGTCCGTGGCTGGAGACGCTGATGCCGATAGCCGGTGATCTCCAACCAAATCCATCCATCGAGCAGACTCAACTCGGCTTTTTGAGCGGAGCTAAGAATCTGATGTCGTCGTCTGATGATTAAGATAAGATGAGATAGAACTTTATTGATCCCCAGAGGGGAAAAATTCTTTTGTCACAGCAACAATAACAATATCAATAAACATGAGTAGAAATATAAATTAGAGAGACAATTAAAAGAGAGCAAAATACATTGTAAAATTCAACGTCTCACCTGGTGAGATGTGTTTGTATTTTATGTCGGCCGCCGCCAGTTTAAGTTTCCTCCAAGCTCATGTTTTATAAATCCGCGCAATCCATTCACTTCCTTTTTCAGCGCTTCCATTGAAAAACCCTTCACATTCAGTCATTTCCACAATGTTTCCTTTCTGGCTCTGATCAGTGCTTGTTCAGTTCCAGCGGAGCAAACGCAACATTAATGATGCTGCTGATCATGATACATAGATATATGATCAAATATATAAATAAAACAGACGAAGCCCGAATGATGAGTAATGACCAAATAACAGCAGCCATTCTTAGATTCTTAGATCTCTGCAGATGAAGGTAAGTGGTTCCAGGCCGTTCATATCCATAAACCGCGTGCGAACCCGGGCTGTTTGGAACAGGAAAATACACTGATAATGTACACGGATAAATAATGCGGCTCCCTCGTTTAATTAGAGCGACTCCACGAAATGCATTCGCCCAAAGTCGACCCTGAGAGTATTTCCACCGCGTTTAATGTTGCATCGGAAACCTGTTACACGCCGCTCCACTTACCCGAGCTGCATTTTACTTCCGCCAATCGGAAAAAAAAAATCTCCCGTGTTTTTCGGGGAGGCGCCCCAGCCCGTCCTTCGCCGTGTCGGTTTGGCTCGGAGGGCGGCGGAATACGAATGGGAGAAGCAGCTGGACACTGATGACATAGCCGGAGCGGGTAAAAAAAAACAAACAAAAAAAGAAAGCATGAGGATTGATGAGAGAAGGCGCGGGAACGGGACAGGGATTATGATAATGCCGAGGCGACAGCTGCTCAGCTGCGGCGACCAGCTGTATCGACCGAAGGCAATGACGCCCGAGCCAGAAAATGATCCCCTGCCCGTGCCGTTATGACAGCAAAGGTATACTGACGGGGGGGGGGGGGGGGGGGGGGGGAAAAAAAACACCTCCGAAGGTGGGAGTGTTGGCGGGGCGCTGTCTT
>CAAKHD010003981.1:3867-14989 GCA_901007705.1 Fistularia tabacaria | reverse complement strand
GAGAACGAATGGATAGAAAAGGGGGGGGGGGGGGGGGGGGCGCAGTGATTATCAATCCCGTAAAAATCGTCCGCATTGTGAACGGAGAGGAGCGAGAGACGGAGATCACCTACGAATAAAGACAGTAAGAACGGACACGTTTGTGGACGTCCGACCGTTGGCTGCAGAGGGAGGATGTAATAATTCACGGACAGTGAAAGGCTCAGTTTCGCCGGCACATCCATTATCACTGAGGTCTGCTTGGTACCTGTGAAAGGAAGGAGATAGAAATGATTCCATTATTGGAGAGATCATACACATAGATGTATAAATTTTTCACAAAATGTCTTTTTACATTACCACGCTACCACCACTCTTATCCGTGCAATATTTATTTTTAAATATATATTTAACCCGTATTGATACATTCTCCATGGACACCTTACCTATTAACTTTTCACATTTTTTTACTACCCACATCATGTCCGCTGTTCACCCGCTATTCAATAACCCTGCACAAGGCATTTTTATTTCATCTATTTTCTTTTTATATTTTTGTGCTTTCTATTATAGTGTATATATTGCGCGTAGTCTTTGTTCATTCTGCATCCATATATGCTGTTGTGACAACTGACTTTCCCCATCGTGGGATCAATAAAATCTCTCTTAAAAGAATTTAAAATTTTCATGGCTTCCATCAGATTATTTGAATCACCCCTGCTATCTGCCAATTATAGATGTGATGTACGATGTAAATGTCGTTTTACCGAGCCAGTCGTCAACCACCGAAGACCCGTTTTCAATAATCTCAGTATTTGGCAGCGGCTAAGTCCACAACAGATAGCTAACACCAGATGGTCTGTGTAAAAACATCAGTTTTGTTCAACTTTATTCACGATTCATGATGAATCCTACCTCAGGATGAGAATGCATACTGCGACAAGCGTGTAGGCGAAGAGGGTTCCAATGGACATCATGTCAACCAGCGCCTTCAGGTCGAACAGCAGCGCCATGACAGCTGCAGAGTTACCGAGCGCAGAGTGATTTCACTGAACTTATAGTCAACAACACGGCATCTCAATCCGACGCGGCGTATCGTCGCTTTTACCCGCTACGACGCCCGACGCCAGCGTGGCAACGACGGGACTCTGCCTGTCGCTCATTTTACTGAGGATCCTGAAGAGGAGGCCGTCTCTGGCCATGGCGAAGAGAACGCGGGGCATGGGGAACATGGATCCCAGCAGGCTGCGGGTTGAAAAACTCAAAACGTCAGTCAACGTTAGGGTTCTGGATTTCCGAATCGGACGCTCGGACATGATAGCGGTCTATTTGCGCGGACAAATCAGGAAGCCGTGTCGCCCGTCGGTCCGCTGGGAGTCGTACCTCGTGGACAGGGCGCAGAGGGAGCCCACGGCCACCGCGTACTTCGCAGGCCCCCAGCCGATATACGTGAAGGCCACGGGCAGCGGGCTGTGCACGCTGAGCAAGAAGTACGGCATCATCAGCGTCAGGGCGGCCGACACGCCAAAATAAGCCAGGAAGCAGATGAGGAGCGACGCCACGATGCCGAGCGGGATGGACTTCTGGGGATTCTGAACCTCCTCTCCTGAAAAGAGACGGCGCTTTGATACTCCTTTGCTTTACGACCATTCCTGAAATTCCTCCTTTGCGTGGCCGCACCTGTCGTGGCGATGCAGTCGAATCCAACGAATGCATAGAAACAGGTGGCGGCGCCGGCGAGCGTCCCCTCAAAGCCAAAGGGGAAAAAACCCCCGCTGCCGTATCTGGAGGTTTCATTAAGCGAGGTTTCGTTTCTGCAATGAGAGGAAAAGCTGCTTTTTCATTTTACAGTGATATTTAACACCTTTAACAGCTGCAAATATTGCAGTCGCTGCTGAAAAAGATTGTTATTCGTTCATTATCTGGACCGCCGATCCCGCAATCTGGGCCGCAGGGAGCTGGAGTCAATCCAGGCTGTCATTGGGTGAGAGGCGGGGATCAGCCGTCCACCAGAGGGGCCACACATTCAGACATGCAACCGCTCAGCCTGACATTCACATTCACAGATCATATTGAAACATACAACTGTTCACCCTCTCATTCACACGTCCAGACAGTGAAGGCAGGGTCCTCACACACACACACACACACACACACACACACACACACACACACACACACACACACACACAAACGCATACACACATACACACACACACAGACACACATACACACAAACGCACACACATACACACACTTACACTTTGACAATCATTCATTCTGAATTCTTGCAAGGAGAGAATTTTCAGGTGAGTTTCATAACATATGAAATACTACATTTCACAACAACCTGGAATACACACACACACACACACACACACACACCCTCTATTGTAGATGCTCATTTGCATGTTCTGCTCAGTGCTTAAGCAATGGCAGTGTGAACACACACATAAGTGAAACTTAACACTTCCATCCACAGACACACATACACACAAACGCACACGCACATACACAGACACACATACACACAAACGCACACGCACACACACACACACACCCTCTATTGTAGATGCTCATTTGCATGTTCTGCTCAGTGCTTAAGCAATGGCAGTGTGAACACACACATAAGTGAAACTTAACACTTCCATCCACAGACACACATACGCACACGCACACACACAGACACACATACACACAAACGCACACACACACGCACACACTACCACACTCATACACACACACGCACACATGCGGGCACACACACACACACACACTCACACATACACACACGTACACACTCACACACACATGCACACACACACACCTTGACAATCATCCATTCTGAATTCGTGCAAGGAGAGAATTTCCAGGTGAATTTCTTACAATTTAGCTGAATTTAAATATTTCTTTTTTGGATGTGTGTATCTCTCTTTGTGTGGCCCGGCGTCACCATAGCAACAAAAGGCAACTAATCCAATTACAGTATTAAGGACATGCAATTGGTCAAATTTAATGTACATACACACATATTTATCTGTTTGTCTGTCTGTCTGTCTGTCTATCCATCATCTATCTATCTATCTATCTATCTATCTATCTATCTATCTATCTATCTATCTATCTATCTATCTATCTATCTATCTATCTATCTATCTATCTATCTATCTATCCATCTGTCATCCATCCATCTATCCATCCATCCATCTACCATCTTTGATTATATCATTCTGTTTATCCATCCATCCATCCATCCATCCATCCATCCATCCATCCATCCATCCATCCATCCATCCATCCATCCATCCATCCATCCATCCATCCATCCATCCATCCATCCATCTATCAAACCAAATCACTCTATTGTGTGGACAATGTAGACAATGTAGGGTCTCCAGTGAAGCTCCTGCATGTGTTTGGACTATGGGAGGAACCCGGAGGACCTGGAGGAACCCAAGGTGGAGAACATGGGGAGACTCCACCCAGAAAGACCTCCGGTCGGAATCCAATCTGCGGACCTTCTTGCCGAGAAGATGAAGTGCTAGCCACCTAATAATGTCATATATGGGTTGTATTCCTGAAATATGCCAAAAACAGGAGGAAGAAAGAGCCCTCACTGGAATGCCTTCAGGAGGGAGCTGTCATCCATGTACCAGTTGTCGATGTCGCCCATGATGAATCCGGAGAGGATTACGAACAGCAGCACCAGCACGTTAATGGCTGTGAAAATCTTGTTCACAATGGCTGACTCTTTAACACCGAACGCCAGAATCCCTAGAGAGGAAAAGACACAAAAGGGACAAAAATAAATACTCCCGGAGCTCGTTGGTGAAAATATTTTTTCCTTATCATCTCTACCAATAAACCACAATCCTTTATTTTCACATTTGATAACAAGTCACGGGGGATTAGATGATGGAACTGGCCTGCCAGCAGCATTATAAGGCCAGCTGCAAAGAAGTCTGGGTAGGGAGCTAATCCAGGTAAATCCATGGCGGCGTGCTTTCCCAGAAAATTGGCGATGACATTTCCAATAAGGTCGTCGAAGGTTCCGCTCCACGCCCGGGCCACGCTGGACGTCCCTTGAAAACAGGAAAAACAAGCTGGAGGTGCGGCGTCTCACAAACTCTTCGGGAGGATTAATTAACTGAGTCTGTTCCCTGCTAACTTTGGGAGCCGCCCCGTGCATTTGAATGCGTTCGTAGCCTTTTGAAGGCATTTGCAAGTTGTCTTTGGCCGTCTGACATTTGAATATCTAACTTCAGTAATCACAGCTCGGCATTGGTTTTCACAGGATATTTTTTCCTTATAATTCCTGATATAATTTTAATTGCTAAATTTTTAAAATCATTGTTATTATTGTTGTTGTGATCGTTATTCTTATAATGTATTTCATATCATAGTAATAACAACAATAATAAAAATCTATAACAATAATAATAATAATAATAATAATAATAATAATAATAATAATAATAATAATAATAACTATTATTATTATTATTATTAGTAGTAGTAGTAGTAGTATTAGTGTTATTAGTATTATTAGTATTATTAGTATTATTTATCGAGGAGGCTGGAATGGGTGGATAAATGTGTGCTAAAAGAGTATCTGAGAAGACAGGAGGCAGAGCCGGAGGTGGCAGAGATGAAGATGTTGAGGTTCTCTTTGGGAGTGACCAGGACGGAGAGGATCAGGGATGAGCCCATCAGAGGGACAGCACGTTAGATGTTTTGGAGATAAAGTCAGACTGTGATGGTTGGGTCATGTGCAGAGGAGGGCTAGTGAGTATATTGGTAGACGGATGCTGAGGTTCTTCTAGAAGAAAACCAAAGAGGAGATTTGTCGATGGGGTGAAATAGGACATGAAGTTAGTTGGTGTGAGAGAAGAAGATACAGAGAAAAGGGTCTGATGGAGGAGGTGGATTCACTGTGGCCACCCCGAAAGGGAAAATAATCATAATAGTAATAACAACAACAACAACAACAGTAATAATAATAATAATAATAACAACAACAACAACAACAACAGTCATAATAATAATAATAATAATAATAATAATAACAATAATAATAATAATAATAAATATTATTATTATTATGATTATTATCATTTAGACCAGCACCCAACCCTGGCAGATATGTACGGAAAACTCCCCACAATCCATCTGAACTGAAGAACCTTTGGAATGAGAGGTGAAATGTCTTCAAGGGAAGAAATTCAAGTCAGGTTGCCACCAAAAGATTCAACAAGAATAAATCATCTTGCTTTTTTTCTTCCCATGGTGTACTAATAAGCTACTTCTGCATGGTTCCCTGCCAGGTTCTCTCTCATTTCTTGTTCATTAATTTATCTTTCTGAACTGCGAGAGAGAGAGACGGTCTGTACCGATGACGTAAGACAGCAGCAGGTTCCAGCCGGTGATGAAGGCCCATATCTCTCCCACCGTCACGTAGCTGTAGAGATACGCGGAGCCGGTCTTGGGAACCCGGGCGCCGAACTCGGCGTAGCACAGTCCGGCGAAGACCGAGGCCACGGCCGCTATCAGGAAGGAGATGATGATACTGGGTCCGGCCACGGTTCTGGCCACTTCCCCCGACAGCACGTACACGCCGGCCCCCAGGGTGCTGCCCACCCCCAGGGCCACCAGGTCCAGCGTGGTGAGGCATCGCCGGAAGTTGGACTCCTCTCCCTCGGGCTCCAGGGGCTTCCTGCGGGACAGGCTCTGGAGGAAGCGCAGGATCTTTGCGCCGGACATCCCGCCGGTGCGGATATCGAAGTCTGAGACGCAGGCAAACAGGCAAATGTGTGATTTTAACGAGGCCGGCGGGATTTTGGTATCGATCGCATGAAAAAAAACAACTCTGCAGACCAAATAAATAACACAAAGATGCTCAGCGAGTCGATCAATATGCTTCTTTTAAACAAGACGTCCATTTCTTTGGATTTCACTGTCCAGTTTAAATACCGTTTCCTTTACAACTCCGGTTCTACAATCCAAGCAAGATTTGAAATGATGAAATTACAGATTACGGATCATCCTCGTCCCAAACTGAATCCCCGCGGACCGAAAGCTCCGGTCAAGTTCATGGGCCTCCTGTCTGGAACATCCAACTCACCTTCTGTGAGCAGATCTTTTTTTCGCTCCAAAATGACAATAATAAAATCATTGTTTTCACGTAACGTTGCATTCCGGTAAATCGTGCAAATTCCGTGCAATTCCGTGCCTTTTTTCTTACCTTTTTTCGGCGGAGCGCTGCAGCGAGTGCCACGGTGCTTTCACACGCTCGGCGCTGGGAGACATCCATCCACTTTTCGCGACTCGCCGTTTTTTTTTACACGTTATGTTACATTTCAGACGTATGTGCCATTTCTGAAAAGGGAGAGGATCGGCGGGGGGCCACACGTTTGAGGGCCAACGGCAGCAGCTCCGGAAACTTTTCGGATGTGGATGAAAAGATTCCTGAAAATAGATATTTCTTAAAATGCTACGGAGATGTTTGATTTGACTTGTTTCAGCAGAAAAATGCAAGAACATACAAGAAGGTCCCCGGTTGGATTCCCACAGGAGGCCTTTCTGGGAGGAGTCTCCATGTTCTCCACCTGTCTGGCTGGGGTTCCTCCAGGTTCTCCGGGTTCCTCCCACAGTCCCACACACATGCAGGAGCTTCATTGGAGACCCGACATTGTCCAGACAAGAAAATGAATGGATAGATAGATAGATAGATAGATAGATAGATAGATAGATAGATAGATAGATAGATAGATAGATAGATAGATAGATAGATAGATAGATAGATAGATAGATAGATAGATAGATAGATAGATAGATAGATAGAGGGTTTCTCTTCCCGTCCTCTGTTTAACCCCCGGCTCTGCAGCCTGGACGTCTCCTCCGGAGAATCGGGCCTCTGGAAGGCCGGCCGTCCCGGGGCGATCAGTCACCCTGTGTGTAAACAACTGTGCAAAGAGTAAAAGTAAAAAAGAGTGATGAGTGTTGAGACGGGCAGAAGCGCAAAGGTAAACAGAGTTAAAAAATACGATTCAACACAAAGAGCACAAACACGCTAAGCTAGCGGCACAGCGTGTTCCAGGATAGGAAGAAGGACATACATTATGATGAATGAATTCTTTATTTACTACATTTCTGTTCTTTTTTGAATTACCAACTGATGACATCATAGGTGCAGAAGTTCCAGCAGGGCGCAATGACATTATGGTCCACAAGGGGGCGCCGTCTTCGGATCTCCTGAGCCGATTTGAGTTGCAGAGGCTGGACCGAGTGCTGCCGGCCCGTCGGAAAACATCTCCTCCGCACGGAAATCAGTCTGATTCCAGATTTTTTTTTAACCCTGCCCTCCGCTGAAGGTCTGATGATCAGATAGCCCAGGTTTGGGTGCTGCGAGAGAGGGAGCCGGGGGACGAAGGGGGGGCCTCGCGGATTAGTCACCGCGTTGTAAACCGAAATAGTCTTCATGGGAGACGTCTGCTAAGCAACTAAGTGAAGACTTATTCATCAGAGCATGAGGGCGGAAAGTAAAACAAAGTGTTTGAAGAGCGTAATGGCGCGATCCGTCGCTTCCAGGGGTTCCTTTTTCCCCTCCGGGTTCTGCTCGTGAACGGATGAACAGACCGGATCCAGCCTGACGGCCGGCGGCTCACGTGCAGAGGGCACGCGACCGTGACGCGGAGCTCTGGCAATCTTCTCCTCGCCGGTTCCCCGGAGAACAACGTGCCGTGTTCCACATCAGCCCGTTTTTGAGAAGGCTCTGCACAGACTTCCCGTGTGTTTTAAACCGATAGAAACGGCCCTTTGTATCGGTTTAAAGTCCAGGTCCTACCCTTTTTATCGGATTTGTCCCGAGGCCGCGGGTCCTCCAGAACCCTCAGGTCTTCCGCAAGCTGCCCGTTTTCCATAATCCCCAAAGTGCGGAGGCGGAACTCCGACGAGGCGTAACGTTATTTTGGCGTCTGGTGTCTTTGAGAGAAGCTGCTGAGAATCTGATTTCCTGAGCAAATGCTTCATTCCTGCTTTGGACTGAATTGTTTTCAGGTGTAAATTTATATAACAGCAATTTATACACACATAAGTCGGTTTTCGAGTTAATGCCAGCCTCTGTTGCATTTATTCATTGTATTTCAAAGTCCTTTTCTTCTCCAAAGTTCTTCCCTCTCTTTCAGCGGAGCTGCGTCTTATCATTTAATCCCGCGCTTCTGACCTTTCATCTCTTCGTCTGATGCCGAATCCTGGATTCTCTCCCGACAGAGACGCGGGTCTTCTTATGTGTTCACAAGACTTCCGAACAAAGCCTCCCGAGAAACGTCTTTCTGTTGCTCACCAAGACAACAACTCCCGAGAGCGGCAGGGAACTGGTCGTATGAGCTGCGAATCCTGCGGCCCCTGAAGACAGCAATCAGTTTATATTCGAATTTCTTAAGATACGAAGCGCGATTTTCCAGCAAATTTTATCCTTGAAATACGTGAAAAAATTCACCATGCCAAGACGAGAGCGAGGAAATCAAAATTGGAAATCTGCACGGTACCAAGCGCCGCGCGAACTCCCACAACTCAAATACGCTTCGTGACGACGAAGATTTCGGCACCTTCAGATTTGGCTCTGCTTCCAGCAGCCCTTGTAGTATCGTTGAGTTCACTTGAATTGAATCATAATACTTTTATTGTAATGTTAAGTTGGTTTCAGTGTAATTGATGGTAAGTGTAGTTTTTGGTTCAGTGTTTATGTTCACAATCACTGGCTGCATCTGCAGTCGTCTGTGTGTGAGCTAATCATTCATATGACAACACTAGAACTTTATAATAACCAGGATTTCTCTTCTTCATGTCCCTTACATTATTCACATCCTTCTTTTTCAGGGTTTTTCTACATTAATATCCTTATTTTTCAGGGTTTTTCGATATAAATATCCTAATTTTTTAATCCCATTGTCTAATTTGTTGTTCAATTTGCTGCCTATTCTTTTTTATTAGATATCTTTTGACTCTCCTTTAATTGTCTCTCTTATATATATTCATACTCATATTTATTGATATTGTTATTGTTGCGTTGCTGTGACAAAATAATTTCCCTATGGGGATCAATAAAGTATTATCTTATCTTATTTTGTGAGTTTTCAGGGGACTTGAAACAAATTAATTTGTTTTCTGATATTTTAAATGGGAAAAATTCATTTAAGATGTGAAAAAATCAACATACGAACCCACTCCTGGAACAAATTGAATTTCGTATCTCAAGGGACCACTGGATTATAAAATACGGGCTGACTCACAGCGAGAAGGTCCCAGGCTGGATTCCCGTAGTCTCCACGTTCTCCCAGCGACTGCTTCGTGTCACGACAATCACACTGAAACGGCAGAGGCTCTGCAGATAGCCGGGGAAAATATCGCATGGCGGGAAAAAAAACTGCCGGAAGAATGGAGTTGCAGTCTTGCTAACAGTGACGCTGTGAGATTCACAGTCTTTGTAAAACCTCAGGCTGCGACTAAAAACTCTAAAAACTCGGATGTGAGCAGAAAATTCAAAAGAGTTTCTTGTCATGTGAACAGTGTTTTCATGTGTTTCCCCGCACGATGAAATTCTTAATTTGCTGTCCGCAGTGCATTTGGATTTGTATTGATAATACATAGATAGTTTCAATATTTTTATATATAAACAAAAACACGGCGGCAAATGAGAGGGTGAATGGTTGACAGCCGCCGCCATTCATTTTAGATGATGAATGAAAACCAGAGGGAACTGGATGAAGTGTACATTTCTTTCAACCTTTGCTAGCCGCCATGGCTCGTGCGACTCTCTTTAATGGATTTAAAACTTCCCATTGTTTACCTGCTTCATTTATTTCTCGTTTAGCGGGACGTTCACACATTCGTACATTCGCAAGAGGGCGATCTGTTTGCGCCGGAAGAATCCGAGCCTCTTTCGCTAATGAATCCAAATCGGCACCTCCGTTTGTCGTCTTAAGACTTTTCGGTTTGTTTACCCGCCTCCTGTTTTTAATGAGGTCTTCCCTGGATTTATTTATTTCTGTTGCGGGTCTGAGTCTGTCCCCGGCATCCCGCTGTTGAGGCCGCTCTGTTATTACTCTGCTGCCGGTCCTGTCTTTGCGCGGGCCATGTTTACGGCTTTGGGAGGGCGTCCGACAATTTATTTGTTTGTCTTTCTTTGGTTTCCGACTGTATAATTCACTTTTGAATAATCCTTCTTGCTTGGCTGCTTCCGATATTGTTCCCTCGTATTGATTTATCGGAAAAACAAAACCTGGCGTGACTGCCGGGGGTTGCCCGTTCGCTTTTAATTTGGAAAGGAGAGAATAACAATTTGTCAATACAGGGTTGTTTTTTTTGGGGGGGGGGCGCGGAAATCAACTTTTGAGTCGGAGAAACGAAGCGAGACGTCCAAATATGAAAAATAAAGCACGCGCGGTTCGTCAGGAAATGTAAATAAAGTGATTTTCCGTTCCTGCGGGTGATCCGTGAGCGCCGGGGCTCGGGTTCGGGGGGAGCGAGCTGTGAGTGGACTTCATTAGCCGAAGGAAATGGGCTCCTTCTCCGCGTTAATGATTCATCCGGAGAAAGAGCTTCAGAGAGCCGGAGCTGTTCAGCGCAGTCACTCGGCGGTCGGGGATGTGCTGGCCGACGGCCGTTCGAACCCGCGCTCGGACCGTCTGACGGGCGTCCGAACAGCCCCGTGCACTTCGAGCGGTGAGTGGGATTCTCTTTGCCTTCCTGTTGGTATTTCATCCGAGAACTTTCCACAGCGACGCGGATTTCACTTTGCAGAAAATCTCCTCGAGACATAAAATGCGACGCTTGAAACCCCCGAAATTTGGATTCACCAGCGGACAAGACATGAGTAGGAACGGGTTGTGACACCTCAATAAACGTCGATAAACGCCATTTTTGAACGGAAATCAATACAGATAAGGAGCGGAAACGGAGCCTTGGCTGGGGGAACAAAGGGAGGCCGGGGCAGCGCTTCATTATCGCAGCTCTGCTCCGGCATTTTTCCAGCGGCATTAGCCACAAGCGGCGGCCGCCGGGGCTTTTTTTTTTTTTTTTTTTTTTTTTGGTTCTTGGGCCCCCCCCCCCGGCCCGGCCCCCCCCGGAAAAAGGGCCCTTGGGG
>CAAKHD010003980.1:11124-23068 GCA_901007705.1 Fistularia tabacaria | reverse complement strand
CCCTGCCGAGCAAAAGCATGCGTGTCAAACGGCCGCCGCCGCCCCCCCGCCCCCCTCCTCCACCGCAGTCAAAGCCCGATACGAGTGAATCTTGGTGTCTGTCCCTCACAACAGGCCCCTGATAGCGTATCTGCTCCCCGCAGACTGACAGGCAGACGGGCGGAGAGAGGGCCAAATGCCCTTATCGCCGGCTGCCATGCGACGGGATTAGCCGGAGTGTTGTCTAACAAAGCATTAATGAAGAGTTTTAATTGCCTGCGCGCTGCGCCCCGCCGCGCCGCCGAGGACGAGCGCTCGCCGTCCTCCGGTCGCGACCCGGCCGACGACCCCCCCGGCTCTTCGCGCTCCCCTACACTCACCGGCCGAATCCGCGTGTTTCCGTCCGACGCTGAGCGGGGAATCCCCGACGACCGGACGGCTCACGGACGCCGGCCCCCTAAGATAGGAATTCAATTTGTTCCCGAAGTGGCTTCGATTTTTTTTGTGTCTTAAATGAATTTTACTCATTTAAAATAACAGAAAACAAATGAATTCCTTCCACCACCACAACCACACAATAAAAACTCACAAAATAAAGATATGAATATAGAAAAACCCCGAAAAACAATGATATTAATAATATAAGGGACATCAAAACAAAAATCCTGGTTATTGCAAAGTTCTCGTGCAGATGCGGCGAGGATATGAACAAAAACCTACACTTACAATCAACTTAACAATAAAATCAACTGATGATGATCGTGAGGCTGAAATGAACTTAACATGGCAGTAGGGATGCTGGAAGCCGCCAGGCGTCCTTCAAGGTGAGAGCAGCGAGCAGCGCCGATGCAGGAGAAGCCCGCTGGAGTCGTGGGAGCTGGCTTGATTCGTGACGCCAGCTTTCCAGTTCTGATTTTCTGGCTCTCGTGTTCGTATCGTGACATTTTTTCCGTATTTCAAGGATAAAATTAGCTGGAATCGCACGTCGTATCTTGAAGAATTTGTATATAAAGGGATTGGTATCTTAAAGGGCCGCTGGATTTGGAAATGGAGGCCAGGATAACTTGGAATCACTTGGATTCTGTGCTTTCACACTGTTTCACGGGGTGCATTACGGTCCATCCCCAGGGGTTGGTGCGGCGGGTTTTAACCCGGACGGGTCGGCTGTCGATCGCGCTTGCAGACGCCCGACCGTTCCTCCTCTCATTCCCGAGTGTTCATGAAGATGCATGAAGAGAACCCGTGAAAAGTCCAAAGCGCACAGCAGGGCCCCTCTGGAAGGGAACGGTGAACGTCCTGGAAGGTCTTTGGTTCAGGGGAGAACCCTTTTTAGGTTATTAAGTGTGAGTCCAAATGCCTTTCCCATCAAGATCAGAACGCAGGCGGACCTCCAGAACGCTCTGAGATTCAGATTGTTTGTTCTGCAGCCGGTTATCGGCCGCTGGCGGCGAGCGCTCCATTCCTGGCGGTCCGGGAAAGTCACAGCCCCGGGCTGGAAATAGCCGCGCTCCGGCACAGGCTGCGCTTTTGCAGTGAATCCAGACAAAACGGGCCTCTGTTTCCGAACGGAGGGCGTGACTTTGAGACGTAAACAATTCTTTGTTGTCGTCGTCGGGGATGGGGTGGGGGGGGGGGGGAGAAGGAAAGGCCAGAAGAAAGGGGGGCTTTGTGTTTGTGGCATACAGCTACTTCTGTTCTCCGCCTTTAAGGTTGAGCGATCGCCGTGTGAGCCAGAGCCTCGGCCGGAGGAGCCACCCCTCGCCCCGGCTCCGCGGGGGCTTTCGCCACGCCGCATTTATCACCAAATGTAGCAGGAGCGCCGGCGGCGCGGCGGCGTCCCACAGCTCAAAGGCAGGCCCTCCTCTTCTGCAAACGCAGACAGCGGAATTAGCATTTTTTTTTTCCCCTCGTCTCCTAGAAGACTCGGCTATTTTCACATTTTATTTGCTTTTCGATACTTACCCTTGCGAGGGAGGGCGGGGGGCTCGAACGTCTCCCGTGCAAAAACACACACACAAAAAAAAGGAAAACCCCGCAGAATGCAAAGTATAAGGGTTGAGATCTTGACGGCGGACAGTGAGCTTCACCTTCAGTGAAGAACAAGTAAACATGAACAGTTAGCAGTCCGCTAGCAGCACGCCGGTTTTAACTGAAAGGCCCTTTTGCAGGTAATTAATGTCAACATTTAAACGCTAAGTACTTTAGTTTTCGCCTTTTTAGGATCCGCCGACAGCGGCGACCGAACTGCCGTTGACGCCGCGGTGCCTGGGCTGATTTTAGCCCAACGGCGTGCTAACGTTGGCAGGGACGTCAAAATGTCAACTCGCTGGTGGTCGGGAGAAGAAAGGTCAGGGGCGCCGCGCAGGAAGGAATTTTTTTAGAAATTAATGAATCAATTCACGAGCCGGAGGAAAACAAGCTGGAAAAAAAAACAAACTGAGGTCACGTGGTTCCCCGGGGGCGTCCCATCATTAGATAGTTGAGGGGTTTAAAAACGTAAACGAAAATATCAATTATACATAGATGCAAATGAATGACACGGGGTGGGCAGCGGCTCACCTGAACGCCTCACGCCGCGCTTCCTAAATATAGCTTTATTTCCCGCGTCACGTGAAGCAAAGACGTCGGAGGGGATCAAATAGAGACGTTTCAACAATTAAAAAAAAAAAAAGGAATAAATGCCCGATAAATAAATAACCTCGGCGGTGAGGCGAGTCATTGCTCAACGGCACAACGCCGAGCCAACGATGCATCATATGTCAACAGCCTCCCGACCCCCCCGAGCCCCCCAACACCGCCCCCTAATGCTGCTTATGCAGGGAGGAGGAAATCTGATGTCATGCCTGCCTGCCCTCGGCTGTCAGGCTCTCAGACACACACACACACACACACACACACACAAATGTTATTTACAGTGTAATTACTTCCATGGCAGTTCAGATGCGAGCCCATCACTCAATATTATCAAACTATTGAGGCGTGTAACGCTCTATATATAACCCGGATGATTTTTCTTTCTTTTCTTTTCTTTTTTTTTTTTTTTTCGGTGAGTCCCGCCGCAGAGCCGGGCGCTCGGGCGGCGATTCCATCAGACCCGAACCTGGTGGAAATTGTTGCTGTTTTTCCAGCGGAGCCTTTGTGGGCCGCCTCAAATGGGGAGATTGTGGTTTTTTTGTATTTTTTTTTTCTTTCTTCAACTGAGCTCTTTTGGCAAAATCAGTGACCCGTCAATCACAGCCGGACACGTCTCCTCGTGACTCCTGGCATTCAAATTCAATTGAGGCTCCCGTGGAGGCTACCGTTAGCGTGCCGATGAGCGATTAGCTTCTCCATCCCCGAGCTAGCGGAGGAGGACTGTTATCTTTACGCCGATCAACCCGACGGCTAAATCTGCTGTGGATCCCCGCCCTGATAGGAGCCCCCTCCCCGACGGGCCCGCTCTTAACCGGGAGTGACAAGTCGGTGAAATCAAGAGTCTGATCTCATTACCGGGGAAGGACGTTCTATCTTGCTCGCGTCCGGCGTGACAGCAGGGCGCTGTCTGCGTCGGGGACGACCTCCGGGAAAACCTCGCCTTCCACGGATGATTTCAAGGGGGGAGAATTGTGCCGTTAAAAAAAAATCTGAAAGTAAATATATTAATTTAGGCGTTGGATATAGAGATAGAGGCACCGGTGTGATTGTAGTGTGTGTGTGTGTGTGTGTGTGTGTAACTGAGAGGGGGGAAAAAAAAATGCACACGCTCGCGCTCTCACACACACACACACACACACACACACACACACACACAATAAAGACCAAACTGAAAGGGATTTGCTTTGAGGAAAAATGGCAGAGACAGATTACAGATTAAGCGTGCCGCATCCAGCTCCCTCACTCCCGTCTCCTCCTCTTTTCTCATGGTAAACGCTCCCCCTTTTTTTTTTCCCGCACTGGGAAGAAAGTAGTGGGAAAGAGTGAGTCAGGCCGGAGTGCCGAGAGCCGGACCGGACTGTTAATGCGGCCTGGTGAATTAAGAGTCAGCGGTGCAGGTTTTCCATTTGAATGAGCGAGAGGCTTGGGAAGGTGGCGAGTTCTGGACACAAAGAGATGCTTCAGAGGCTGAATGCGCTCCGGCTCACATCTCCATGTCTAAATATTTGCTTCCAGGAGCACAGAGGGCTGTGCGCGGAGGCGAGGGCACCGCACTGTACAAAAACTTGAAAAGGACGGACGGACAAAACATATTTCTGCGGTTAAACGTTGAATTTGGCTAAACAAACGTTTTCCAATAAAACTAACCGGCGTGGTTTCCGACGGCTATTTCGGGTCTTTTGCGGCGCCCGAAACGACCGCTGGGGCAAATGCTGGCAAATCTTAAAAAAAATGATGTTCGCACGTGTTACATCACAAACGCATTCAGGAATATCATCAGCTGACTTTACAGCTGGCGTTTTGAGAACCCTCCTACTGTAATGACGGGCTTCTCTGCATGCCGGCAGCTTCCACTTTGTGCACAGGTGTGAAGGAGACGGGGAACGATTAGACGTCTATTTATGAGGCCCTGTGACTGACAGCTGGCTCGTCCAGGTAAAACCCCGCCTGTGGCTGCGGTGACAGCCGGCACCGGCCCCCGACAACCCTGCGAGAAGGACGAATGGGACAGAGAAGAAATGAGTTTTGTCGGTTCTTTGCATTTCCTACACACACACACACACACACACAGGCAAACACACACACACACACACACTCGGACAGCGGGCTGTAAAAGAGCAGGCCGGCTGTTTGGACTGATGGCCAGCTCTTCAGTCCCCACTAGGAGTCGGGCTCATCAACCCGGCCCCAATTACAAGGAGGGCGTTTTGCTGAGGCCTGGCAGGAATCCCAGCGGCTCTGCTGATTGGAGGACACGTCTCCACTGAGCACATCTCTCTGGCTTTTGGAGGCAGAACTTGCTCTTGCTCTCGTTCGGTCCGGACGGACGGCTCGGTTTCGTCGGGGCTCGGAGAGATTTCAATGCTTTTTTAAGAATCTGGAGGAACAGCGTGCCGGCTGCAGCCCTCCTGTAGACACAGATGTTTCAACGGGCAAATTCAAAGCCGCCTCCACCACACTATGACTTCATTACAATAATCGCATTTAATTGGAGGGTCAAAGTATTTTCCCTGGTGTCACACTTGCTGAATAGAGTGGATGTTCCCACGGGCTCCATCACATATCACGGCCGTCTGTTTGGCTGAAGTAGAGATTATTATTCAAACACGGCATTAGAAACATTTACATTCAGGCAAATCGTAAAGCAAATGTGGACATGAGTTACAGAAGAAAAACACACTCAATCGCCTTCATTGAAACAGAAAGCCTTTTTATTCAAGGAATCCATTATCTGAAGGTCGTGAAAGGTTTTGCATCTGCACAAACTGCACTTAAAGCACCCCGAGAGATGACGTTTGTGTAACGTGACGTCTCTTTTTTCCAGACTTGTTCCATCCTTTGGCTGTGCTGGAGAACGGGCCTGCAAAACACAGCACAGCTGACAAATGTAGGTTTCTCAAAGGCGACGGTCTCACATCAGGTTTAAGCGCTTAATTATATGAGCCGACGTACGGGGGGAGAAAAATGCAAACATAAAAGGGCGGCTGAGAAATCCCGAGATGTTCTGACAAGTGAGCGAGACGATGAACAGCGACTGCATCATGTTCCCCTGCTGAGAACATCACATCCAGTCAGGGAGTGTGACGAGGAGTGGCTGCATTAAGACCCCCGTAAATTTCCTAATCGGCGAGGATGATGGTACAAGGGAGTTTAAAACGCAGCGGAGGGATGAATGCTTTACGCGGGGTTTGAGATAAACACCGATCGACAAGGGAAACAGAAGGATACATTGCCATTTACATTTATTTCAATCACTGTACGAATGGGGAGCAAAACAAATGAAATGATCCACGTTCTCTCGTACATGTGATATGAAGACTTGCAGGGTCTTTCTTCCTCTTTACAAAAGTAAAAACAACAGACAATAACTGATAGTTATACAACACAATGCACAGTATCGACTGACACACATCAATGATAAATCTAACAGACAATATCATGTTGACAAGACATCTTTTGAAAATACATTAAGAGACATTATTTATTAGTTTATCAGACACAAAAGTCACGAGAACAAAATTGCAAAAAATGACGCTGGAAATAAAAGGGACTGTTGAAGCTAACCCCCAAATGTAAAGAGTTTGGAAATAGTCCTTGTAGCATTAGCTTATAACTCTAGCACACAGCGTTCTGTCCTATCCATTGTACCAGGAAGCATTAGCATAAAAACTTAGAACATTAGCTTAAAACTGTGGCATACAAACATATTACACAAGGTAGCGTTAGCTTAAAGCTCTGTGGCACACAGGAGGGTGGTACATCGTAGTGATGGAAAACTTCTTTTTCTCTCCTATATAATCGGAAATGCCATAAACGTGGTTCTAATTTTTCTGAGTCTTCCAATGTTATGCTGAAGATGCAGAACTTAATATCAGGCGAGCCACGCTGCAGCACTGCAGCGTCAGTCTTCAGGAAAGACGGTGGAAGTGGCTGAAGTTATTTTTTCATGTGTTATTTATTTATTTGCTGATCTATAGCTTAGTGATTGCCTCGGAGGAACAATCAAAACGTTTATGGCGAATCATTTCTTCCCCAGCGCTGACAGTGACAGCCGGGTTTGGAGTGAGTCGTTCACTTCGCGAAGGGTTGGGCTGCGTTCTGAGTCCTCGTTCATTCTGGATTGGGGAGGGCGACACTCTGATTCCCTGTTCATTTCCGACTAATGGACTGACCAACGCAAGCTGATACGTCTCTCCAATCCAGTGCATTGGTTGCACAGACGCATTGATCTGAGCACGTTCGGCGGTGGATGAACCGTCAGGACGATCAGGCCTCCGATTCTGTCTCTCATTTCTCTTACATTGTTACAAACACAACACTGAACGACTTAATAGAGACAAAGAATCGTGACTCATAGGGCAGTTAAATGGCTCACAAGTTCTGGACGATTCGTTCTCGACTCGCTCATCACTGGTGTAGACTAATGGACCGACTAAAGGGAAATGATGCGCAATTCTCCACCCTAGTGCAGTGGTTGCATAGACGCATTGACATGACAATTGAGTATTAAGCGGCAAAATAAATGGACGATCAGTTCCTAACCTCATTACAAACACAACACTGAACGGGTTGATGGAGACAAGGACTCATGAGTCATAAATCAATCAAATGACTCACAAGTTTTGAGGGATTCATTCACAACTCGTAATACGTAGTATTAGCTTGAAACTCCGTAGCACACAGCGTAGTGATAGGAATTATTAGCTTCCGACTCTGTTGCATACAGCATAAAACGAAGTAGCATTAGCGAACAAACCTGTGCCGCTTAGCTTAAAAACAATGTAGCACGAACCATACAACGACAGAGAATTTATTCCCTCGACGTCAAAAGAAAAAATGACATTTTAATTACATTTGATAAGAAATTGATGGCCAAATTGAGGACTATGTATCTTACTCTACCTCTACCCCCTAAAGATAAGATAAGATAATACTTTATTAATCCCCATAGGGGACATTCGGGTGTTGCAGCAGCAACATTAGAGAGAAAAACGAAACAAAAACAAAACAAGAAAGCAAAAGAAACGCACTTTAAAATTAGGAATAACATCTACCCATTGGGATAATTATTAAGGTTACGCTTTAATATTGAAGATTATATCTTGACACTTTGTAAAGACAATACGGAAACGACTTACCATTCTCATGCGAAAAAGTACAGATTTGGGGTTAACGCTAGAAAATGGATTAAAGAAAAGTTGCCAAAAAGCCATGTTGGTTTGTTTATATGTTTTGTTACACTTTAGTTCAAGAAAGGCTTAAAAAAAAACGAACCATGCAACTAGCTAGCATCGGCGTAAACAACTCCATAGCGCTTAGCTTAAACTTCCTCTTGTGTTAGTTTCCAGTTACCATCTCTTATGTTTATGGGTCGGTTTTGACCCGTGTTTTAATTTCGTTGCAAAATACACTAAAAACAATTATTTGTCATCAAATGTGTTTCTCATCTCTTGGTTACTTTGTTATGCTTTCTCATCCATGAAAATATTGTTTTTCATGGTTTGGCCACTGGCCCTTTTTTTTGTCAGAATACCCCTCGATTTCAATGAAAATAAAATGTAAGATGAACCTCAAGAGAATCATATAAATGTATCAAAGATTTTTATGTCACCTGACTATTACTGAGGGGATTTAGAACACATCTCTTCAATAAATTGGCTTTATTCATTTTTTCATTTTAATATTATTAACTATAGTAACATCTATGGTGCTACGAGTCGGTTTCCACCCATATATACTTACTTCAAGAAAAAGGCAAAAATGGTCTCTTTTTCAGCAATAACACTTTAGTACAAACACAAAATGAAAAGCACAAAAACTATAAATATATATATATATATTTATATGAAACATAAATATAACAAAATATAGATTTGCAAGGTCAAACATACAATAACCAATCAAGCAAATCAAACCAATAGAAATCAATTACTATTTTCAACACGTATAAAAAAAACAAATCAGAGTCAAAGTTTCTGTGTGCAAGAACATGCACGTGTATATGTGTGTGTGTGTGTGTTTAGATGCATATGTGGCAAAAAGTGACACTTTGAGTGTGTTCTTTGCAGGAATATTTGTTGCGGTTGAAGCAGAGTACATTTGTCTTTCTGTCTTTACTGACACCTCTTTCTTCCAGAGTCAGGTGGCCTGAGTGGGGCTGTGGTTTGCATTTTTGCATGCTACAAATTGGAGATGTTCACTCTGCAAGTAACCCATTCTATACTGATTGGCCCCAGATGTGTTGACATGGCCTTTTTTGTTTGTTTTGTTTTTGTGCAGCTATATTGGAAAACACGAGGAAATGATGTCCCGCAGAAGAGGAGCTGGCTGTCTGAGTGTTGGCTGACAGTGAACTTGTGATTTCAGTTTTGGCTCAAATTATTGCTTTATAATCTTATTTTAATAACTGGGTCGAGACCGACCGTTGAAACACAAAGGTCATCATTTCAACTTAAGCATTTTATAATTTAGTGAAAACATTTTTTTTTTTTTTGGTTTTATTTTGTTGAAATAGAGGTTCCGGACAAAGTCATACAGCCTCGATGCAATAAATAAATCTAGATTGTTATTTTATTCATTTAAAACCTAAAAACGGGTCGGTGCCGACCCTAACACCAGACTATGGTTAAATCTCCCCGGCAGGCAAACTAATTCTAATTAGCATTAGCTTAAACTCGGTAGCACACAGTGTATTAGCAGGCAGCACTAGCATCCAATCACGTAGCATCAATCTTAAAGCAACGTAGCATAAAGTCAAAGCTAGCATTAGCTAACATCGGGCTAAACAACCGTAGCGCTTAGCTTAAATCTCCGTAGCTTTGTAGCATTAGCATAAAACCGCCGTAGCGGCAAATCGCAAACAAATGACACCTGTGAGCTATTTAATCAACACACGACCAACCAGCAGCTAAATTGATAAAAACGGGCCGAAATACACACCGTCGAAGTACAATCGTAAACAAAAATAAACCTCTAATTCGACGAAATATGCAAATGGAGGGAAAAGAGGGAGGAGCATAGCAGACTCACCGCTTCCGGGTTACGCGAGCGCCCACTGACGGTGTCACGGTAAAATGACCCCCCTCTTCCGGTTTGGGATGACCGCCGCTTCCGGTCCGTTGTCCGGAAACGGATGTCTTTTTTTCTGTTCTTCTTGTAAGAAACCATCAAACCATTTGACAACCAAATATGGCTAAATTTAATCCTACATCAATGATAATCGACTGACATGAAAGAAACAATAAATAGCAACAAGAATGAGCTGTGTGGAAAACAATGAACAATGCAAAAACAAACAAAAAGAAAAACAATGGCAAGGGGAATACAAAATGTGTTTAACTTAACGAGTCAAAGGGAATATCATTCGTGAAACAGTAGATTTTCTGGCTTTTTTTATTTTTCATAAGCCTAAGGTTAAGCTAAGCGCTACGGATTTGTTCATGGCGATGCCAGCTAGTTGCATGGTTTGTTTTTTGTTTTCTTTTTAAATCTTTATTGAACTTAAAGTGGAACAAAACAAATAAACAAACCAACATGATGAAATTTAATCAATCAATGAGAATTAACTGACATGAAGAAACATAAAGAATCTTATTTTGTACCCAGACAAATAACTGCAGGGGTAACAAGAGTGAAGCCGTGTGGAAAACAATGTATAATTTGAGAACAAACACAGAAAAAGAAATGGCAAGGGGATTACAAGATGTATTCAGCTTAATGAATCTAAGGGAATATCATTCATATTTTTTGGCTTTTGGGTTTTTTCACACGTTGTCAAGATTTGTTTGATAATTCAAAGTGTTTTTTAAAGAAGGTAAAATTGGGGGGACATTTTTGCATCCTGTGTTTGTGGATGAAGAACTCGGCCGAACGTAAAATAACGTGGACACACAGTTCATCTCTTTCGTTTGCTAAAAGTAAACCAGATTTTATGTCGTCTCTTGAGAGAGAAACTGGTGATGATGGAAACTTTTCCTAAATCCAATTTTGAGTTTTAACCCAAAAACGGTGTACTTTTTCACATGAGAAAAATATGTGGTAGGTTCAGTATTTTCTTTACAAACTGTGTAAATATTGCCTTCAATATTATAGCGTGACTTTGATAAATCTCTAGATTGGTAGTTTCCTATCAAACTTAGTCAAAATAGCATTTTTATTTCCAGGGAACAAGTTCTCTGTGAAACACTTTTTAATAAAGGAGTTGCTGCATTTTCTGTCCAGGATTGAAGCTCCCTGCGTCCGGAAACGGAAATCTTTGCAGAAGAAATCGGCGGAAGTAGGAACTTTTTTTTTTTTTTTCTCGGCGGAAGTAGGAACTGATTTACAGGCAGTTCACAACCGTAAAACAGGTTGTTGTTAGAATGATAAATACATATATAAATGAATACATAAAGGGCTGTCGGCTATTTAAGGATAAAACCCCATCAAATGAACACATTTCATTGATGACAGATATGGACATGATGGGAGTGTGCTGCCACTTCGTCCTTCAGTTCAAAAATATTTTAAATATTCATGGACCCGTAAAATTGTAAAAACAACAACATGGTTATTAAAATCCTGCAGATGCTTCAAGCGTACCTGATCACCACAAATCCTTTTAATGTCCCCGTACATCTGAAATAACCCCACACACATAACAATAATATTTGTGCCTTTTCACACACGTCATTTCTTGTTAGTATTGTTTGATATGTTTCTGCTGACAGCACCGTCTTATGTTTCATTCAGTTGAAATCGTTCAATTTCACCGTTGTGGGACGAATCAACCTTATCGTACGATCTCGTCATATCCTCCCTCACAACTGGCCAGATGTTAACCTACTCAAGACACATTTACAATTGAATTTTCTGAAAAGGCTGAAATGTTTTGCACGTTGCGTCCTTTGCCAGATGGGAAATTTGTCATCCGTTGTGTGTGTGTGTGTGTGTGTGTGTGTGTGTGTGTTTTCCTGCTCTGCCTCGTATTCAGGACTGTGTCTCCGGCGTTGGTGCAGCCAGAGAGAAATGAATATGAATTCATTTGATTCCCAATGTAAAGCAGCCGAGTGCCTGAAGAAAGCATGTGTCACAAGGAATAAATCGCAGGGCTCCGGAAGAGGGAAATCTTATTAACGTTGCACAATGTACAAAATACTCGACTTTCCCACAATAGGAACTATAAATACAAGGCCCTTTTTATGGAAGGTCCGGTCCCGAGAGGTAATTTTGCCTGACACAGTAAGGATGGATTTCGCTCTTCATTTGTTTTAACTGCATTGTAATTCGGATGGAACAAATGGAAATGTTTCATGCTCCCGTTGTCGCCCCCCCCCCCCCCCCCCCCCCGCCC
>CAAKHD010003979.1:8796-75543 GCA_901007705.1 Fistularia tabacaria | reverse complement strand
TTTTCCCCCCCCCGCTCCTCCTCTCCAGCACCCCCCGGGGCCCCGCACGAGAGTGGGCTCTACACGCACTGGAGAGATCCCCCGCCCCGCTCTCACACACACACACACACACACACACACACACACACACACACACACACACACACACGCCTCCAGCAGTGATACCAGCAAACCAGCTTAATGGAAACATTTCTTTTTCGCAAGGACAATCTTGTCAAATGATGGTACCCGAGGGACATTAATGAAATAAAAAGCAGAGGGAGAGACACAGTCAGGCAAAGAACATGCTGTACCTAAATTAGTAGATAACAGGCCATGTTGTTTTGACATGGAAATATTTTGGTCTAATCTTATAATATTAGGAAAGCCCATTGAAATTAGCTTTATTTTGGACTAGTTTCTGAAAAAGGTCACTGAATATGCCAGTGGCTGCAGAGTCACATGGCAGCAGCTGGCAGATGGTTTGCTTTGCTTTGTGTGTCAGTTCACTTGAATTGCTTCATGAATATTTATAAGAGTATGCCTGATCGAACACAGGTTGATGCATGTATATGCACACAGGGACACACAGAGACAAGCAGACATGATGGTTTTGCATCATGGCAGCAAGGCTAGACCCTTTGCCCTCAACCTTAATCCATGAAGAAAAGGAGGGAGGAACAACTAGCTGACAGCCAATAGGAGAATGAACATTCAGACGGTCAGATATTACTAAATACCTCAAAATGGTGGTCTTGTTTATGTGTCCACTTTATTTGCGAACCTTTATGACAAGCTATTGAACTACTTGTAAATACACACCTTGTGATCAAACATAGGTGATAGCAGATGTAATTCGAAACAATAAATTAGTCAGATTACAGGTAAAAGTTTAGGTTTTAGTAAAAAATAACTAAATAAAATTAAGCCCTCTCATGAAGGACTATCTGAATTTTACAGTAAGAAACACGAGTCAGCAATGCTGTGAATTATTAAAGCTGAACCCCAAGGATATTGACCATCCAAAGAGTCACTTGATTGGCCCCACTGGGCAAATTCTGCACTATGACTTTCTTGTCTGATAAATTGTTCAACTGTTATACAGTGTTTTCATGGGATATTGAAGCAGATACACAAATGCATAGCTTTGTGTGTAACACATATACACAAAAATTTTCAGTAACATAAGGAGGGGGATCTAGAACACATGCAAACACATTCACACAGTTGAGTGTATGTTTGCTGAATTTTTACGTAATATGTTATACCCCATCTGTTTGCTTTCAAGTGGAAGAAAAAAAAACATCAACACAGCTGGAGATGACACACACAGACCCAAAGTTTCAATAATCAAAGTCACTATCAATCAAAAGCTTTGTAAGAGCAAATATACTTTCATGCTATGTCATCTGAAAATAAATCCAAAAAGATTTTTAGCTGCCAAGGTTTCATGTCCTGCCATAGACCCTTCGAAAAGAACAAGTAAATTCAGATAAAGAATCTTTTCATCACTTTGGGACAGGGGGGGGATTCAAATGGTACTAACAAACAGCATTATTCTCACAGGCTGGGACAGGTACTGGTTGGCAACCTGCTTGCTCATTACTGAAAACATATACACACAGCTAACTAAACTATGGCAGGCTGAGGTATAAGTACCATTAAGAGGGGCTCAGGAGCCAGTCCGGGCTCACCACAACTCCCATGGAATAATTTGAATGTTGCCATGGTGATTAGTCATGCTGAAAACACCTAAGTGAGCCTGCGGTTTGGTGTTCAAAGGTGTGAAGCCAGGGATTTACCAGTGGATGAAAAGGTGGGACTTCCAGTAATTATTAGGGAAAAAGCAATTACACTTACAGTTAAGATAGGCATTTCTTCAATATGATGTTTTAGTATCCACCAATAATTACTGTGATATATTTAGGTATATCACAACAAAAAAATGTGAACAGAGGTGACTCCTCCATCTTTTCCTATTTTTCGGAGCCCTTTCTCTGACAGTTTGTGCTGACATCTCGTTACAGTCAAACCAATTTTAACACATTTTCATGGCTGTTGTCAGAGTCGGACGAAAATACCATGAGGAGATACATAAATAAAATTATTATTTTGCATAAAAATAAAAAAAAACAAACACTTATGCTTTCCTGGCAGTCAGTTACATTTTTAAGTTGACAGAACCCGTTACAAACTTGCAGGTAAGTTCAGCTTAGTTACAATGACAGCGGCAGGGCTACTCACCTTCTATGCGTGTGTGAATTTAAATCAGATTAGTGACAAAGCACTTTCTGATCTTACAGCTGACCTCAGACCTGACTGCTGCATTCATTCTACAGTCACATGCTGACCCAAGACTCAAAATCACTATGTGTTACACCTGATGTTTTTTGGAGTTGTGAAAGCGACATTAATTTGTCAGTATATGCATCTGGAGATGAAATGACCAAAGAAACTGACTGAAGTTGGAAACCTGACCACCAGATAAAAGAACTACTCAAATAATTAATGAACAGGAGCTTTCTAAGAATAGCAGGTAGTTTCCACTTGGCGACACAAAGACACTTGGCTGCCTGCAACCTGAAACCTCATATTATCATTACTTTGTAGGTTCATGCGTGTTGCAAAGCTTCAAGGGTTTTGTGAAACTATGAAGGCAAATGTAATATTCAGATAAAATAAATAAATAAATAAATAAATAAACGTGTCAAACAGCAATAGGAATGTACCTTTTGGCAGGTTCAGTTTTACAATAATCTTTGAAGTGGAGACATGCAGGCAAACTGCATTGGCTTGGTAAACAGAGTTCTGGGTCAAAGTCTCAAAGCACAATAACAAGTGAGAGAAAGAGAAACATGAGGAAGGAATATGCTTTTGTCTTCTGTTTTCCACTGATCCGGTTTTCATGACATTTTATATCGTCTCCATGAAACACAGAGGCAAACACAAAACAAACTGGCTGCCTTGGGTGTTTATTGATCGATGTTTCATTGTTAAGAGTGTCTGGGCATCCCTGTTCAACACAAATACACACTAGAAACATTCAATCCAAGCAGATATAGACTATCTGCTCAGCAAAGGGACAGCATGGCTGGGCCTAGAGGACAAGGGTCAGGACGATACGGCAAACTGCCTGGAAACGTAATACACAATAGTACGCCAGTGCACCATGAGGGCAAAATATCACTTTGTGATATTAGCGAGTAAAAGGCAGACAGGTGCCACTGTCTTGAAGCACCTGCACTCAGCTACTGTGTGTACTGACGACAGCAAAGGACGAGCATTAGGAATAATCCCTCAGCAAATAGATCTTCATTCATAAATCCACGACACTGCGTGTACATGCAAGGCAGGTATTAACAAAAGAGGCTTGTGTGATCATGTGCTCAGTGGTTCTATATGCAAAGCCATAGAAACGGCATGGTTTTTTTGTTTGACTGAGTGACTGTAGTGCAGATGGGGCAGGGTTTTTTCAAAATAAAAGCACAATGAGGGCGGAGGGGGGCATTGTTAGGGGAAGAGGACTGAGCTCCCGTGTCTCTACGATGAATGCCGAACACATGGTTAGATTAAAAGCACGGGGTTGTGCAGGTGTGACAAGGGAGCATCTCTGAAGAGGAGGCTCTGCCGCATCCTTACCTCAGAGCGACGCGCACCGAGCTCTCATCCGGCCCGCCGCTCATGGTGCCGCTCGGTGGATGGATCAGACGCTCCGCTTAAAAATAGCTCGATTTCCCTTTTTTCCTGATCCTCTTAGATGACGAGGAGGCGCCGAGCTCCCCCTCCTTCTCCTCCTCCTCCTCCCGGGAAAGCGCTTCTATCTTGAGCCGCCGCTGCCGCCGCCGGCTCTCACCTTCGCTCGGAGAGACGAGCCATGGTCGTTGCAGCTGAATGCGATCCGGTTCACTGGGCCTCCGCTGTAGGGGGGGCAAGAGGCGCGGGAGGAGCCGCCGGCGGACACCCCTCATTGGGCATCGTCTCTGCCTGTTGGCCGTGCACAGCCGAATGTGAAAGATCTTCGCGTGTAATTCCCGAGACCGAGTGCAGGGGACAAACTCCTCCTCCTGAGCTGTACCAACACAGACAGGGGACACGCAGCCGCAAACAGCGCCTCCACACATATGTAACCTCAGAGTCTATCTACCTGAGTCTTTGCAATTTCCGAAATGCTCTGGGTTTGTAAAAGCAACGTCGCCACGCATTTTGGTATCCGTAAACGCAAGCACACATAAAATAAAATAAATGATTCCTGACTGGGATTATCTACGATGTATGACGTTAAGAAAGATGATTAGGAAATATAAATCTATTCACATTTGAATTCCAGATCAGTTTAAAGTTTTATTCCCAGTACCCCTCCCCCATAACTTTTTATGATTTGGAGTACAATTCAGTTCCAAAAAAGGCTTTCACCATATTTGTTTGCATTAATTAAAACTGATTTTGGTTACATATATATATATATATATATATATATATAAACAATAAAACTACAAAAAATGACATTGGACGATTTAACCTTTCCAGCAATTTCTTTTGACTTATAGGATCCACTGAATTGCTGTGAAACTCTGGTTCAAGTATTTTACCAATCTGCAAATTTCTCATTAGAAATGAAAATAAGATGTTTTCCAGTGGATTTGGCTTCTTGGGCACTCTGCTATCTGGTGGTCATATATGAACACTGCACTCTTTGCGTGGCTGGAGGATCATGCACGTACACCCCTTAGTCGCACAGGTTCCTGAGGGGAGAATGTCGTCCAAACTTGAAGTCCACTTCAAGTTTGATCCTGTTTGAGAATCACATCTGGCACGATGGACCTGGACTTACTCACACGACTTCACCCTTCTGTGTCCCAGTTTGACATGCTTGGTCATGTTCAAGAGCTGGATGGTAGAGAACACATGCAACATGAGTCCTCTATGGTTTCAGTTTTTGTTTTATTTACAAGAAAATACATCTGCATCTTTCAACATAAAGTGACTTTATCACATGAATTCTGACCTTTTATTTCTATGATTAAATAACTCAGGTCACACACGTGCACAATGAGGATTCAAACAATGCAGGTCTGGGTTACTGGAAAGGGAGGTCAAAATTTAAAATCCTAATATGGATAGGAGGTTTGATTGGGAAAAGAGGTATCTAAAGAACTTCTGTAGCAACCCTACTGAATTTTTCATGCTCTATGAACACAATTATGAAATAAGCAATTGTTAAAGACAAAGGAAACTGATATGGAATAACCACATGGAGCAAATGTCTTTATCACTGCAGTAGATGCTGTATCACACATGATACATTCGGTCCCTTAGAAAAAAGTTTCAGTATCAAGATTTTGTTCATCAGCATGTCAATATACAGCTGTCATTAAATTATCTGATCTTCCACTAGGATAAGAATTGACAAGGTTCAGTGCAAAAGTGTACATTTAATTCAATTAACCTTGGACTAAAAGGGGGCTTAATGTGAATTCACAGCATTGTGATTGAAAAGTGTCTCAATTTTAAACCTGCAAAGTTATTTTTGGCCACTGGAAGGCAGCAGTAGCAAAGTTGTAAGCACATCTCAGTCTATTCAGGCTTGGACCAGAGATGAAGTTGAACAGGCTGTTTTTTATGTTTGATGATTCACTGCCTTTACAAGTTATCTTCAGGCTAAAATTGCTCCAGTGGATTTATCATGACTTTTTGTGTGGATGCATCAGCCTCTTTAGCAACAGTAAAGACCTGTGGGTTAAAAATAGTCAGTTGGTAGACTTGAGAGGTCGAAGCAAGCTGCTGATGTGTATATAGAGGACATTTGTATTTCAGCCTCAAATCTTAAAACGGCTTTTAAAAATTGTAAAAACAATCTAATGTGTTTTACTGTAAATACGCAGATCATTTTTCATAGGTTCATTACCTTAACAGCCTGATTTTTTCCTAAAATTGATCTAAAATCACTTAATTAAAAAAAAAGTTAAACGAAGCAGCCCAAAAGCATGCCAAATAATTATGATGATAATAACAGTAATAATAATAATAATAACAACACCCATCATCATTATCTTCCACGCTTCATTTCAGTTATTTTTTCAACAAAATACAAGGATATTTTATATTCATATGGATTGAATTTCTTCAGATAATTCCTCGCGCCAGGAACAACCTGAACATGACTCGTATATCTAGGTTAATCTTTGTATATTTGTCAATACCAAAGAGATTCTAAGTATAAGGGCACTGCATTCTTCCTATATTGCCAAGCCATAATTTTGTAAATAATGAATGTTGCAAAAATAAAATTAACAATATGAAGAAGGATTTGCATCCTCCAAAGATTTAACATCAATGAAAAGGGTTTAGAAGGGCAACCTGCAAATCTTTGATGAATGATCCTACCAAGAGACTTTGTAACCAATCCACAGTCATTTCATCTTTTTGAATCGATTAAAAGCCTCCATCACATGAGAGGGGCATCTCAATATTCATTAAATTGTTCAGTTTGGTGGTCAGAGAAGTATCTTTGACCTCTTCAATACCAATACTTTGGCCTTGATGTCACCATGGCCACTGTCTGCGCTTCCTTTCCACTGTCGGACTCAGTCTCATTCAGAGGCTCCACTGGCCTCCCATCAACGGAGTCTGACTGACGATGCAGAAAAGATCAATTCCCATCAGGAACTTCAGGAAAGAAAATTGTTCTAGGCTTACTGCGACATTTCAAGACCAGCAGTAAATAATGTACAAGAACATCAATCAAATGGAAGGGTTGCTACTCCTCTGCAGAAAAGTGCAAGATGATCGCAGAGAAGAAAAAGTTCCTTAGATATGAAAGGAACGTACCATTTAAATGCTCTATTTCTGCTGTCACATTTCAGGGGAAAATATTTTCTGTCCTTCAGAGACCTAGCAGCCATTATCCTGAGCAGACCTTGGCAGGAACAACCTGAAAGAGACTATTTCATTGCTGAGTACTAGAGGCAGAGCAATGTGTGTGTCTGTGTGTGTGTGTGTGTGTGTGTCCCCGCATGTTTGAAAACACCTTTTACAGATGCTGCAAAACTCAGACTAAAAAAGGACTGAGGGAGCATCTTAATCTGCCATACCCTTGGAACAACGTATAAAAGTTGGTACATGTGGATGTATTTACACTCTCGCTGCTGTTCCTTAGGGTAGCAACTTGTGCTGTTAAAGCAGTGTCTCTTTTGTTAGTCTGCTGATGATGGAAGTGATTGTCCATTCACTGTGACAGGAAGCTAACTTAGACAATATTAATAGAACATTATCATGTGAACAAAATAACGGGCAAATTAACCAACAAGATTATGTGATGGATGCCAGCCAGCCACTTAGTGACAGTGGTGTTGTCCGTAAGCAGTGCTGTGTTACCCTTGTTTGTGATGCCATCGAGCCAGACACAAAGAGATTTCAAACATATAAAACTGCCTGGAATTTGCTAATAAACGTGAAAACTGCCAGTGACACTAGGGCTGGGCAACATTGGTCACATGTCATACAACTCTGAAATTGTATTAAGCATCTTTCAAATTCTGAAAATTCTGACATGAATCAGTGTGTGGAATAAATTCTAGGATTAAGTTGGCCGTTATTCACGTTCCAAAACTAGCAAATCATATTGAAGAAAGAAAAAAAAGAAAAAAGTGACATTGTCCCTCAATTTAATCAAGTAGTTAGATGAAAAGTAATAACACAAAAGATATCAGTAGTCAAAAAAGAAGTGGTGAGTAGTAATAGATAAATGAGAGAGCATCAGAAATCCCCCAAAAAGTGCATCTTACTAGCACGCTGTTCATTGTTTTCTACATCGCCCAGCCCTAAGTGAGATATTAAAGGTTAAAGGAGAAATATGTAAATATTTCATTTGTGATTTCAATCATAAGAGTACCGAATGATTGTGATTGTGAAGACTAGTTGTGTGGAAAATGAAGACTGACAAACACAATTATTCTTCTACCCATGGTTTCCTTTCCATTTGACTTAGTTCAATGTAAGATCAACGGCATCTTATTGCACACACTCACACAGTTTCAAACCTTCACATTAAGCCATAACAATTTTGACTTTTTCCACAGGACAAAATTATATTTGTGTAACATTGCAACTAACTTCACAGTATCATCCTTTCTGGTAGGTTGCAAGTAACCGAGATGAGAACCAGATAAACCAACCTTTGACCACAGAAAAATCAACCAGCACTTAGAGTTACCTGCCTTCTTCTGGCCCTTCAGTTAAAATCTGAATGACAACATCTAGATGAGAGGGAGTTTCAAAGTAAGGGCTCTAGTCTCCCAGAGATTTTAACAATTTCTTACCTAAATATTCATTAAATGCTCTAAGGCCCATCCAGGATGAAGATGTTAATTTGAATCTGTCAGAAAGGTGTAGCTCTTTTGATGAATGACTGGCCCATGAGTCAAAAAAATACAAATTTTCAATGAGAATCAGTGATCATACAAAAGCCTGAAATATGCGTTTCTTCTTTGCAAAATGTTTCAACAGAACCATAGAACCCCATGTTTCTACGGAAACTAGTCTTTGTTTTTTTCTCATTATTATTAATTTAGTCAAATCCGTTAAAAATAAGTTTAAACTGCATGGATACCTTCAAATTGAATGGGATAATTCCTATACATTACATAGATATTGATACTTATTTCCAAACAAACCATGTGCGTGTCTGTAGCTGTACTTTAAAAACATTTGGTTAGGCTTCAATCCACAACTTTCACTGGCAAGAGAACCATTTTCTGTTCCAGCAACATCAAGAATAATTTCATTTTGATTAAAAGACATGCAGCATTCTATTGAAACCTTTGCGTGCATTAAAAAAACAATTTTAAAAATACAGATGTAATAATTTGATTAATTAATTCGATTTTTACTTATTTACTTCCTAACTTTTATTTCAGTTGTATTTGCTAATGTTATAGCCATTGTGTTGTCTCCTTATAATAATTTTTGCAAACTAACATATTTTCCCTATTTTCTTATGTTAAATAAAGGCTTTTTTTTTTCTTTTCACAGACATCTCACTCAATAAACCTGTGGCTTTACAGACACTAATCTGTGTGCAAACCCAACTTTTCTTCCTCATTGTATTAGGCTGTAATCAGAAAGTTCACTGATAAGGCCTTTTTAGTACAACAAGTGTAGATTTGTCTGGAACACCTGCATCTCTGGTACTCCTGCATGTAAACACACTGTTAGATATAAAAAAAAATACCATCCACTTCGAAAAAGTGGAGAAAAAGAGACCAGCATTTCATGTTTTGTAACTCCTCAGATTTTGATTGGCCTGGTGTATCAGGTGATTATTGGTACAATCACTCTGTAAGTTGCGTGTCAGCCGTCTGAAGCTGACCACAGGGCTGGATCTGTAGTGCTGACACAGCAGAGGCCAAGCAGGCAACCGGCACACAGCAGACGCAAGAGTGTGTTTTGTGTCAACACAGGCTGGGCTGCAGCAGGTGGCCAGTGAGGATGGGTGTATCTGGCAGTGGGACTCTCAGTGGCTACGTTGCCATCAGTGAACGTGTGACTGTTCACCGACAGTACACACAACCCTGTCTCAACTTTGTTCAATACATTTGAAAGCTACAGTTTGGGGGGGGGGCAGACCTGAATCACCAATCACTCCAATAATACAGACAAAATGGCTTGTTTATCTTTGCTGGCCACGTACGAGTGTGTATCCTGAGCTGATGGATCATATGGTTCGAAAAACCTGATTCAGGGCTGGGATGAGGTATGACAGGATAAGGGGCTGTATGGCTGCTTTATACAAAAAAACAAACAAAAGAGGGGAGCAAGGCATTTAGTTACATTTAGTCCCTCAAAAATAAGAGGGTTCAGTTAAAATCAAAATCTATACCAACAAGGAAAAAAACAAACAAACAGATCCTGAAAAGCTCCTCACGTTAAACAGAGAATACTGGTTCGGACAATATTTAGTGGTTCTGTATTCGAAGGATTTCTGGTGAACAGCTACTTGGTTCTACCGTGAGCCACTAAAAACTAAACAGCCCTCTAAAAGTAAAGTGCTACTTAGTGAAACAAACGTACTGATCAATACATGAACGACTTTGGTTGATATAAACTAAAACACTATTTATGTCTAAAACATTGACTTTAAACTATTCAATTCCATATTTTAAGTTGATATGATGTCATTACACAAGTTAATCTTGAAGGATTACTTTCAGTCTAATTGTAACAGTGAGAGCAAAATAAATAATGCGTGACCTTCACGTTGAGCCATGCAGAATAATGGCAATTAATTCTTGTTTTTATTATTCCATACTATCTCAAAATGATTGACGAAATCCATTTTAAGATAGGAAATAAGATTTGTCATACTATTAAAAATGCTCTTGTCTAAATATGATCCCATTTCAAGGGAAGATGTTAACACCACGTTTAGAAGAGCTCTGATGGCAAAACAAAGAAAATGATTGAAGGGTTTTCCAGGTATTTTGGCCTGTTTCTCTCATTTTTCTAACTATCTGCAAGAATAGAAAATCCACAAAATACTTTAAAGGTCTTCCAGATTTTCCAGGATGCATGGAAACAGCTGCATGTCATACAATCAAATACGTATTTCATATGTAATTCAAATACTGAGAAGCCAATGTCTCTGCATAATAATCTGACGCCTTTATCATGTTTACAAGAAAAATTTCCCAACATCTGTCCTCCGACCTTCACTAGATACAACTCCAACTAAAACAAACGAGCATTTGTCTGAACCAATCAGTGAACTTGATTGTTTACCATTTCAAGTCATCACTTTGCTTTCACGCACCTAAGACCAAAGACCTTGTGTTTCTCAAAGTAAATGATAGATGCAAGTGCCAGACTAAAAAAATATACAAGTGAAGTGTGTGAGTGGTTGTGTGTTAATGTATGTGTAGGAATAATGCTTCTGAATCCGCTTCATTGTCTCCCATTTACATCTCAGAGTGGTCATCTTAAAGGACAGAGGTTGGATGTGGGGGAGGAGAAGGGAGCAGAGAAATGAGCTGCAGTTAAAAGCTCAACTGCTTGAACAGACGCTTGAGGGGAAAAAAGAAATACACAGGAAAAAGAGGCTAACCAAGCAACAACAAAAAAAGAGATTGCCCTCTCTCCTCCCCCTTACTTCACTTTCTCCTCCTGTGCACCTCCTGGGGGTTCGCCCCTCCTCCCCAACTCTCTCAATCCTCAGCTGTTCTGAGCACAGAATCGTCTCCTAGGATCTTGCAAAGCTCGTTCAGGCGATGCTGCATCTCAGGGATTCCGGCCAGCTGGGTCTCCAGCCGCTGCTTCTCCTCAGTAAGGGAGAGGCGGGTTGCCGTGTCCAGCTGCTCAAAGCGCCAGCCCCCCTCCCCGTCAAACTGCAGCAGGTGGGTGTGGTACTTCCTGCACACGAAGAGAGGAGTAAGTTAATTCACTATGATCATTTGCAGCATTGCAATGGGATTACAAAAAAAATTTGGAAGTCTTACCACAGGGAGGGCCGGTGTGTGATGGAGAGCAGCGAGATGCCGGCATCTTTGGCAGCCTGGAAGATTTTTCCCTCCACATCGATGCTTACAGCGCTGGTGCATTCATCCAGCAGCGCGTATTTAGGCCTTGACACACACAAAGGAATCATTCTTAAGAGCAGCAAACCATCCTGTTGGCTGATACTTGCTATGCTTACAATATGATTTATATAAATACAAAACATTAAACACAACGTGTTGCTTTTCCCTCTTGTTGAAATTTGATGCTCTTTTAATTAATTCACAACTGATTTTCAAAATCATAATTACAAGTTTTGTAATGATGGACTGGTGGAGTACCATGTAATCTAAAACTTAATATAAAAGGTTCATAAAAACTAATTTGTCTGAGCAAATACAATGTTTTTAACCACATCCAGGAATATGAGTATGCGAAAAAAGGAACCTTATTAATACCATATTAGTGTTGGTATTATTTTCCTCCATTGCTTCATGCACATTACTTATTTCTTTGAGCGCCGTTTCAAACCCTCTTGTTGAAGCATGACAGAAATTATGTTTTTATTTATATTTTTCCACCACAATACAATATCTGTCAATTTTTTTGGACAACGTCAAGGTTTGCTGCGATCAAAAACATAGCTACGCTATTATTTGGATTCAATCCAATTACAGAGCCCCAAATTAGTGTGACATGATAAATACCCATTTAGTATAATGTGGAATTTCAACATGGTTTCCAAATGAACAGGAGACACGAAATCTATAAAATATACCAATATAATAAAAATAGTAATACATTTCATTTGTGGATGCCTTTCTAAACCCAAGTTCACCTTATAAAATGTTAAAAAGATTAGAAGGCTAAACTATGTCCAGCATTTTGAATCCGAACTACAGAGCATTTGGTGGAGCCTTTTCTATTTCATTAAGCTTAGAGGGTCTAAACTCATTCGGAAGAGGCCTTTCCATCTCTTATCAAATGCATTAAATTTCCTCGGATATAGACATGAATAACCTCTCATAAATGTAGAAACACTTTTTAAGGCTAAATTTCGCAGTCCAGCTGCTCAACAGCTGCAACAGGCTGTTATGTCCTTACTTGTGGTAGAACATGCGGGCCATGCCCATCCTCTGCTTCTCGCCACCGGACAGCACATCCTTCCAGTCCAGCTCTGTATCCCAGCCTGAACCAAGAGGAAGACAACATTAAAAAAAATTTGATCGCATATCGATGGTTGTTTGATGGCAATTATTACATTTCGAGGAAGAAAATGTGCAAATAGGAATAGTGAAAAACTGAGGGTTGCAACAGAAAAAAACAAAAGACAAAAAAATGGTCATGGTAAAAACTCGAGAGACTTCTAAATAACACTGCTCATTTAAGAGTGTGACTTCATCTGTTTGTGCAATCAAAACCTTTCTCAATATTTTTACAGTGCAGCCATTCATAAATTAAACCCCCCACCCCCCTGCAAACTGAGCTTTGCACACTGATAGGTTCCAAACAAAAGGCTTGTTTGTGGGCAAATGAGAGGACCGTGGCTGCCGGTTAGCCACACACTCAAGTTTACCCACTTCGAGTTAATAATAGCCACGTGTTGAAGATAAAGCCTCTGACTGTGACACCTAAGCTATTCGTCTTAGTCCTATACACGGGCCGACCCGCACTGCGGTGAAGGTGTCAAATTACAAAACTTGTAATACTTCATGTTGAATGATTTCAATGACTTATCTGGTTGTTTGTTGTAATAAAAATAGTTTACTGTAGATGTGACTTCTTGGAGTCAACAGGTGCTTTATTCAATTTCAACTGTTATACGATGAAAAAGTTGTTTTACCTATGTTACTGGATGCTTTGACAATGATGCCTCTATTATGTGATTTTCAGCCAACAAGTTGGCAAGACTGTTAATTTAATATATAATATTTAATATATAAGCCTGCCAATTTCTCCAACATAAGTCAAATATTTCTTTTTGTGATGATCGTTTATTTTTCAACACAGTGTGGAAGTTTACTAGAATAATTATGTTGAAATTGATCTATTACTGGACTCTTTGCATTTTCTCTTACAATCTAAACTTACAATATATAATATAAACAAATAATTTCCTTCAAATACTCCAAATGAAGATAGTGATGTCAGTACTTATTTCTAACACAAGTAAATTATCTCAATAAATGTAATCCCGTTAAGTCACCCTTTATTCATCAAGAGTATCAATTGATACTTTGAATGAAGTACAATAGGTTTCAAATTTTTGAATACTTCATGGAAAGCAGACACACATGTCATCAGTAAATAAAGGCGTCTGATGCACTGATGACCAATAGTTGGCATTGTAACTTTGTTTGATTGTTGTCTACATTTCTAGTAATATAACAATAACATATTGACAATGTCTTTTTTTTCCCCATTTAGTAGTACTACGGTAATGAGTACAGTTGGCATGCACCAAATATGATGATCCATTTTGATAGCTATTCAGAGCAGTTGATGAGAAAGTGTTGGCTGGGCTATGTTAGATTTCTCTCAATTATCAATAACCTAATAAATATGACTAATTATTTGTGAGCTGCTTGTCATACCTCCCTCCCTGGTGACAATATGGTTGAGGTTAACTATGTCCAAGATGGACTCCAGGTCCTTGTCACTGAGGCCTCTGGCAGCCATGTCCTCCACTGAATCTGGATAGATCACCTGGTCCCGCAGAGATCCCATGGACATGTAGGGCCTAGAGACACACACATTCACACACGCACACAGTGTTTCTTTCTTATCCTCTAATTTCTTTAAGAGAACCAGAGAAAGGACGATGTTAATAGAAGGTGTTTGAGGACAAAAGAACACAGATATAAGACACTTATAAGAACACATGCTAACAGAGAACAGAAGCCTTTGTGTCTCTGGTGTCTACTGAGAAAAAAAGGAGCATTGGATTCTATTACAGCTACCAGGTGGCTGTCTCATCTCATGTATAAAATATTTACTGATTGGCAGGGTTGGGGGCTGGGGGGTGAGCTGGCTGAGCTATTGGGTGAGATTATGTTTAAGGGTTGTTTTGGTTTACTTTAGTTCAGCTAATGGGCAACAGTCCTTGCACTGCAGGGATTTTTAATTCACTTATCATCATACCTGTTCCCTTCTGGACTCAAACACAGCAGTTTCACAAATGTCGCTCTCAGGCCCTCTCTTTACCACACACCATTGTCAGAGGCCATTAAGAGTTATGCAACTTGTTTGGTTCAGGCTGACAGCTTTCTGTGGGTTCTTTACTTGTAGTAACCCATGGCAACTATTTTTCTATTCTATCCTTGGGTGAAGATTGCCTAAAAGATTACACAATGTTCTAGCTTCCTTGTATCACAGACCATTGGAGCATATTGAGACACATGGCTGATTCTGAAATCAAGGAGTTGCTATACATTTGGGAAGTGCTAACTGATCACACCCTTCTATCTTGAGGGCCTTGAACAAAAATTATCTAACATTATTTTAATTAAATATCAGCAAACAGTTTGTCTTTTTCTACAATTTATGCTTAGGTCTTGTCTTATTTCCCAACTTAATACACGAAATAACAAAAGCTAACATAGGAAGTTGTAGATGTTGAATAATGTGAAAAAAGCAAGCAATGATATGTAGAATGACTATAAACTATTTGAGTGACATTCACATATGACTTAAGATAATGTGAATAAAACTTAAATACACGCTGAGCATGATCATTTATTCCAGAGTCACTTCTGAGTCATCGTCGATGAAGGCGATAATAGAGACCAATAATCACCTTGAGCCCACACTGCACATCATAGTGTTCTGTTGTGTAAGAAGTCATTTTTATGATAGCTAAACATGGGATTTGACATGCACGGGTTGAATTATAGTTAAAAAAAAAAACATGTAAATTATGTTGTATTGTCAACACTGTTGTGAAAATGCTGGACTTAAGCTGTGTTCGTGTATCTCTTGAAATATTGGTCAGTTCGTAATTTTCACCTTAGCATGATATGAGACTGATCAGCGTAATGACATATCTTCTTCTCTTCATCTGTCAGTTCCCTTCAATGGTCGCCACAGCGAACCATCTGCCACTATCTAACCTTCTCCTCTGCACCGTCTTCTCTCACATCAGCTAACTTCATATAATAGCAGGTGTTTATATTAAGAATAATGCGGTTGTTAACTATTCAATACTACAGGTATGTTAACATCCATGTTTTTCAGATCCAGTTATTTTTGACATCTGATTGGCGATTCAGGTGGACAGAGGTCCGAGACAACTTGTTTCCCACTTTTGACTCAACAGTTCATGAAAAAACACATCAATAAACTGCACACATCATCCATCTTTAGTATTCCTCTTCCATTGACATTAGAAGTTGTGTATTTGTATATTAAAGTATTTTTCCACCATCAACACAATTACACCATCAACACAATTTTAAGCACCATATTTGGTAGCATCAAACAGACAATGACATCAAAAATTGTGGCAAAGGCCTCAGATTACCTGTTGTCACAACCTATATTCAAATGAAAAACAATATATAATAACTCCTGTGACAAGCTGGTTATCTGCTCTGGATTCAAGACGTTACTAATTTAAATCTATTTTTTTCTGAAGTTTTCTGGGTGCAACAAAGTGCCTATTGTTATGAACTATTTCTGGACTTGTCTTGTGGTAAATATTTCACTGTGGCTGGATCTCTGCTTTCCTTTGTCAGGACCCACACAGAAACATACACAGGTCTTGTTACCGTGGATTACATTACTGATAGTCTTCACAAGAGCTATTATCAAATCCTATAGACGTTTGGCTACACCTGACACAGAGCTGTGGGGAGTTGGAAAATGTGCTTGTTTTTCTGTGTATGCATGTTTGTGTGTGTGTATATGTGCACCTCTGAGGGATGTAGAACATATGCTGAGGAGAGGGTTTGTGTAGTCGACCACCGTAAACTGGCCACAGGCCACTGAGGATCCTGAAGAGAGAGCTTTTCCCGCAGCCGTTAGGCCCAGTGATCAAGAGGTGCATGCCCTCTTCAACCTGAAATATACAATAAAGTTAGAAGAAGAAGACAGGCCTTTTTTCCACAATTAGTGATACATTGAGCACAACACCAGCAAAATGTGACCACTGAATTTCACCCATCATGGATGAATCATGAGCAGTAGGGAGCTACTGAGCAGTTAGAGTTCAGTGCCTTGTTCAACAACACTTCCACAGGCTAGGAGGATGAGCGCTCTAGCACTCTGAGCCACACTGCTCCTAGGCGGAGGATGATTATTCACATATGACTGGCAGCCTATCAAAACACTGAAAAAGAACCAATTCAGAGGTAAGTTTTTTATGAATAAATGTAAAGATGCTAAGATTGGTGAAGGCCCTTTGTTAATAATTGAACAAAAACAAACACAGTAATAAAAAATTAACTCGTTCTGCTTCTTTGTTTGTTATTTGCTATCGCTGTGGATGTTGGAACTGGTTCATATACTTGCCACACTCAGAGGTTAACTTTGACATTTTACAGTCTATGATTCTGTACTTTGTACGCTATGAGTGGATTTGTATGAAGTGTTGACAGTATCGTCCTATGCACCAAGACGTATAATGACTATCTGGTGCGTCTAAGGAAATAACTATTACATGGTTTTAACTTGACATTCCATCTTGTGATGCAGGGAGGTAAGAACCTTAGACATCAATTCAGCTGGTTTGTTGTTTGGTGTGTTGGTCTTTCAAGAGCTGATCTTTCAACATTTCAGATATGAAGAGGGATTCCTGGTTTATGTGTGATTTTCAGCAATTACATCATTTTAAGTCAATCAAAACGAGTTTCAACTGGTCTCCAGCAGCATATGTCATGGCAAAGCTGATAATGTATTGAGTTTTGCTGAGAGAATGGGAGCTTCATTCTCCGCTTGATGCATGGTAAAGTTCAAACTTTTATATCTGACCAGTACGATGTCAAAAAAACATAATCTCTACAAAACCTTTTAATCTAATCCAAATAGGCTTTTATACCATGAATTTATATGTATAAAACAGCAGCGGTATTTGTACCAGCTGAAAAGTAAGTAAGTAAGTAAGTAAGTAAATAAATAAATAAATACAAAATTACACAGTGTTTCTTTCCCCTAAGAAATGGAGTTAATTCAAAGATTTTCTTCCATGAGACTTCATTGGCTTTTTTTTTTCAACCCAACTAGCCTTTGAAATGTCTGTGTGAAAATAATTCCTACAGTACCTGCAATCTTGAATGGCTACCTTTTTTGATGCTTTGAGAACCACAAAGAAAATGACCTCCAGTGCCTCGAGTCAATAGGGCTGGGCAGTTAAGCGAAAATCTATGGAAATTGACATTTACAACCTCCAACCAACTCAACTGGACTCAAGCCAAACAGCCCGTTCCTGAAAAATATCGGCACACTGATTCTTTACTGTTTTAGAAAAAATGAAAAACAAAAATGACTCAAATGTAGGAAAAAAATCTCAGTTCCAAAATTTAAAAGCTCAATCAAAGTCTAAAAGTTTTTTGAAAAAATTATGTCAAATCCGGAAAGAAAGGATGCCAGATAAAAGCAAACTTGGGGACAACCAGCTAAAATCAAGATATCCAGACACTGCACATGTTTGCTAACATCCGTAGAGGAGTGGCTATAGAAGCTGTCAGAACATTTTAAGACAATCACATGCCAAAAGGGAGAAAGACATGGACCCCCCGGGGGACATATTTGTTTCTCAGTAAGACTGCAGAGAACTCTGTTTAAATGTTAATGAACGCCAAATGGAGGAAATGTCTCAGGAAGTCGGAGGGAGATGAGAACAATTCAGAGAACAATTTGAACTCTCCAAAAAAATTTATTCTGCCTTCTGGATATATGTTATATATACGGATATATGGCAAAGTATAGTGGATGAGAATAAGAAGAAAACACACCTTCAAATTCAGGCTTGACACAACTATGTCCCCATTGGGTGTGATGATGGGGACATTCTCACACACAATGCCATTGTCCACATCTATGACTTCACCTGCAGAAAATGGAGGGAGTAGGCAGGACAGGGTATATGAGCTGAAACATAGGATTGATCTCTTCGCCTTAGTGTAAGCTACAATATAGTTGGGATATCTAACTAGCTTGAAATATGGGGTTAAAAGACAAATCCGTTTTCACTTCACAAATCTCTTAGCTCTTAGCTTAATACTACTGACAGGGGAGATTTGTTTCATGTTTAAAAGGACATTGATGCATTTGCCATAATCTCACATTTGACCCTGATACTGCTCATGCTTAAGAAAAAAAAACTGTTCCAGGAGTGCTGGATTATTCAGCCAGTACTAGTCGCTACTTGAAGAAATTGACATAAAAAGTTAGAAAAAAATAGAAGGACTGTCTAAGACAGTGGATGTACACTCAAAATATCTTAAGACATGCATTTGAAACAATGTAAAACTGTCTCAGATTATCCATTACAGTTATGTTGGGACTCTTACTGTGAAAACAATTTAACATATGACATCAACAGAAAATAAAACCTCAAACCAAATATCAGAATATTGATAAGAACAATTCTGCAAAGAATGAACACTGCAACAATATAAAGATTGCTATTGTAACCAAAAACTTTCAAAAGATGCTTCTAAACTTCTAAGATTACAAAAACAACAGCTTAACAAGGATAGTATCACATAACAAATCTCTTGGAATAAGAGAAAACAAAGAACATTTTGTTCATAAGTAATCAAAATTGTTGAGAAGAAAATCTTTGACAAGAATAACTTTAATGTACTTGGAATTTTTTGTTTAGCGTAAACAATAAAATCTAGAACATTTAAGATGCCACTGTATTTCAATTCTATTCACACATCCACTTTAAACTGATGCTGCAAATAAACATGGAGTATTTGTTGGCAGACAGAAGGTTGGAAACATACTCTGAATGCAACACGGGCTACCTTCTTACTGGGCTTGGGGTTATTCGAGTGCGCACAAGGCATTGGGAATAACCCCCAAAGGCACTCTCTTTCTCCAAAAAACAGAAGTGGTAACTGTCATAGCAACCGTAACCAAGGGCATGTGGAGGCTCAAATGGTTTCGTTGGTAACTAACGGTTTGGTTGAAGTTTATTTTCATTTAAAGCACTCTGTTTGAGGCAAAACAAACCCACCCCTGATCTCCAGCGGCCCATCGATGTGCATCTCAGGCTTGCTCTTTTTCTCCCCACCGGTGGTGGCTGTCAGAGAGGCTCGCTTGTAAATGCCCCTTTGCACATCCTCAAACACCACGAACATGTTGTGCACCCGTGCGGTGTAGCCTGCCAGCTCTGTAACCTGTGGCAACACACAAAGGGGTGACACGTCAGTCTCCGTAACCCAGAGAAGCTTACACATTATATTGCATAGAAAATCACATACTGGAAAAGCAATGCAAATATGGGTCAGTGTTTCAGCTTCTGAGGGCAGCATTTAAATTCTGCAATTTTGAAAATTGCAGAATTCATTAATTCCATTCCATCATTAATCTCAGTTTTAATTGTATTATTTGATAATTATAATACATTTAAAAATAATAATAGTTCAAAATCAACCTTTAATAAGTAATTCACTCGTAAGTTTCTTAATACTAGATTCTTGAATATTTGTACGTAATTTTTAGGTTAATTTTAATGTGACAACAAACAAGAACAAATACTTCCTCTTCTTTCAGCTTTTCCCTTCAGGGGTCGCCACAGCGAATCATCCTTCTCCTACCAACCCTATTCTTTGTATCCTCCTCTCTCACAACAACTAACTTCATATCGTCTCTCACTACATCCATAAATCTTCTCTTTGGTCTTCCTCCAGACCTCCTGCCTGGCAGCTCCAATTCCAGCATTCGTCAACAAATACATTCAATATCCCTTCTTTGTACATGACCGAACCATCTCAGTCTGGCTTCTCTGACCTTCTCTCCAAAAGATCTAGCATGTGCTGTCCCTCTAATGGACTCATTCCTGATCTTATCCATCTTCGTCACTCCCAAAGAGATCCTCAACATCTTCATCTCCGCGACCTCCAGCTCTGCCTCCTGTCTTTTCTTCATTGTCACTGTTTCAGCAGTATCAGCATCGCTGGTCTCGCCACTGTCTTGTACACCCTTTCCTTTCATTCTGGCTGATATTCTTCTATCATATAGTAAAACAAGAACCAACACTGATCTATTTTTATTTACACCTGAAGCATAAATGTGTAAAGCATTTTCTTTTTAAGAAAAACAACCACAATACTAGGAAAAAAGTTTTAAATGAGACTATCCATCTTCAGCCTCAGATTGCTTTGGAGGGAAATATAAGAGAAAGAGCACCATACTTTTTGAAATAGATATAAACAGAGATATTAACAGAGGAAGCATTTTGAGGAAAGCTGACAGGTCATGGAAAATTATGAAAAACGAACATCATTATCTTAGTCATCATCATGTTTGTCTAGACATCATTAAATTTGACACAAGGGTTGTTCTACATAAAAAAAATGACTGACTGAACAAGGATACTGAAAGTAATGGGTCAAACAAAGGAAGAAAATTGTTATGCTTAAATACTATGAAGGCTCTGGGTATTGTTAGCATCTATGGTCTGATCAGACAATTTGCTGTACAGAATAGATCAAGTCCTATAGGTGAATGAAAAACTATATTAAAGAATAAACCATAACTTGAGTGTTTCATTACAAATTGCATGAAATAAACCTTTTAAAAGCTAACACAGGGTCTTTGTAGACCATTAAAACACAAGAAAAGCTAAATCGAAGAGAACAGAATCTTCTTGCTTTTGCTTTGGTGCAGAAGCCCGCAGTGAGACAATGAATCCTGTTGACACAGCTTGATTATATCAAAACAACAAACACAAGTTCTAGGAATTCACAGACACCATGCGAAGCAGCAGAGGGAGACTGCACAATGACTGAAAGCACTGAACACATGAAATGATGCATGTTCCTACGGAAACAGAGGGTGTCAGTTAATTATTCTACAGCTGCACTAGGATATATTACTATATTTTCCAATAGAGACTCTAAAAATAACTGTATTACATTTTCACCACGGGGATAGAGAAATGAAAAGGGAATAAATATGTGCCTTTTATCAAGATAAGTATGTCAGCCTTACTCCCTTTTTACACAAGAGAGACCTAACAGACAGCTGAGGTGCACTTTTCCAAAAATTTACTTTAACTTTAATGTGACAAGAGTGCTTAATAGAAGTGATACAGCACATTCCACTTTTATTTTTGTCCAGTTATGGTATAATCATAAAACAAAAGTCCAACAAAAGTGAACTCTGTCCACAATGAAATGACTGGATCTCATCCAAATAAACTCCAAGATATGCATATTACCCAAAAAAATGGGTCATTAATTCTTCAATGATCAACATCACACTGGTTCAAACCAAGACAAACACTGCATGTTTGCCAAAATTTTAAACTTAGATTTACCATCCACCCATATTAAACGTGATGTAACTTTCCAAGTTTACTAAACTCATCTCACACAATATAGCTACCTAAAAAAACACAACGAAGGCAATTGGTATGTTGCTTAATTAGTGGCAAAAAAGCAAAAATTAGTGTGCATGCAAATCATATCTGGCATCTACATTTGATAATTGTAATTTATAATAATAATTTTGGCCTAAAATACGTTGGACAGAGAGAGACAGAGAAAGAGAGCAAGTGAGAGAGACAGATAATGAGAGAGAATGAAGGGGGGGCGGCTGAAAGATCAACAGATGGGGGATTATTCACAACAAGCCTAAACCCTCAGAGAAGAAGCTCCGACAGCAAACAACAGAAAAACACACACCAGCTTTCACCACTTCTGCTTTCTTTATTCTGCTTAGAACACCTTCTGTGTTGAATCAATGCAGTCAAACACAAATCAGAGTTCTGCCTTTACTAATCTATCAGCTCATAAAAGATACTGCAGAACATGAAGGGCATGGTCTTGGGGTCAGTCTGAGGTCCAAACAGTGGGACTAGATAAAAACATGGCCTATATTAAGATGCTTAGATGTAATCATTATAAAAAATGATCTAGCTATTATTATTATTATTATTATTATTATTATTATTATTATTATTATTATTATTATTATTATTATTATTATCATTATCATTATCATTATCATTATTATTATTATTATTATTATTATTATTGTTATCATTTACAAATTAACTGATTAACGTATGTATTAGCATGTATAGGCTTTTATTTTTGGGGTTTATTGTTGTCTGAAAACATGCAGTATATCGTACATACCAACAATTCAATATCATCATGTAATAAAGGTTCTGTAATTAGACATATGACAACATTACCACATACACATGAATTTTATTTTGCTTCTCATGGTATTGTTTGTTGATGGCTATGTGATGAATTATAGTTAATGCTGCAATTAGGCAACAATATGTTTAGGAAAACGAAAAATACACTGTACAGAAATTTTTTTTACTAGTCACTAATCATCCAGTATCCTGCACAGTGTATGCAGTTTAGAGAAGAGGAGAAAACATCTGGACACAGTTGGATTCCATACAAAAAGGGTGTCAAAAAACAACAACAACAAGCAAACCGATGAGCAGAGCTTGGGATCTGTCATCTGGCCAACTTACAAGTCACTCAGAAACACATAAATCTCACAACCACAGAATCACACTCCACAATGTCATGATACACAGAAAGCATATTTGGAGGAGGGAGAAGGAATGAGGACCTGTTTTTATGCTCGAATTGCTCACACGAAATTGCACATCTTAAAAAGCAAGCAGGGGCTTGCTGTCATCAGTCTACTGTAACTAACACGCTCAGAGCGGAGCTGAACACATGCTAAAACTCGTATCCGGAGGGGAAGGTTTTGAAACAAAGACGGTCATCAGTCTTGGCAAATTGCACCTCCACAGAATAACAGTACATGTCACAAAGATAAAATAATTCATATTTGGGATGTTTTAATGCTAGTTTTGATGTTGCTCAGAGTGTATGTTCACATTCTGAGGGTGAAAAACATAACTTCAAACCAAATTACACAACAGGGACAACTCAAACACTGAATGTTTTGAATGTTTAAGGTCATCGGAACCCTACTTCAATGCTAAAGGAGGTACTCCAGACTATGGGAGAACAACTCGAAACACAGGTGGGCATATTAACTAGGTACCAGCAGTAACACTGAAAAACATTCAAATCCTCTTTTGGACCTCAGAAATCAGCCTGGGTGCAAAACGCATGAATTGGTCTTTCTATTTTTAATGCAACTAAAGATCAGGGGTTTTGGCTCTCAATGAATAGCCCTTTCATTCACTGATTTCTTTCTATGCTCTTTCAGGCCAGACTGGATGAATTCCACTGCATCTGTGCATGGACTCGGACATGGAAGACAGGAAAGAAGACAGATGAGGGTACAGTTTGCATCTGTTTATCTGACCAGCCATCCATCTGTTCGGATTCTTGTTCATCTGACTGTTGCCCTAAAGTCACATGACTAAATATGGCCTTCTCTGATAAATTAATATTTCAATCCTCGGCCAGAGAGAAATTTGGTTGGCTTTTTAGATACAAGGTGGCAAGCATGAACAAAATCAACAAAAAAACAACAACTAAAATAAAAATGTTCAGTGTTAGAATCAAAAATTGATTTAATCAAATCAGAAAAACATTGCACAGGCAAAAGTTTAAGTAAGTGAACTTTCACTGACTCTTTATATTTTCACAAATCTTGCCTCGTTCTTTTAGTTTTTAAATACAAGGAAAAGGTGCTTTTGAAAATGTCCCAGCACAAATCAAGGGAAATTATTATTCGTCAAAAAAAAAAAAACCAAAAAACCAAGAACTTTTGAGTAGTTCCTAGAATTTTGGTCTCTTCTCGGTATTTGTCTCCACAGAAAAGAGGGATTATTACAAATACATACAAAACATAATAAAGAACATAGTATTTTTTGCCTTTAGTAAACAGACAAGATAATATTTCTAATAGTATATGTTTTTGGCATATTTTCCTGATTAAAATCTGGAAAGATCTTGTCTCATAATAAGTTAAAAAAGTTGAAAGAGACTTGTCGCTCCTAAAAACAACAAAGCATGGGGAACACAAATGTTTATTTTTTTCAAAACTCCATTCGACAGGAGATTGCTCATATTTATGTGTGTATGGATATGTATGTGTAGGGATATATTTATATATATGTGTGTGTGTATGTATGTAGGTAAATATGTATATATATAGAGAGAGAGAGAGAGGGAGAAAAAATATGTGTCTGTGTATATTTTGGTTTTTATTAAACCACTTTATTTTCATTGTTTCTTTTATTGTATTTTGTGTATATGTCTATCTGGTGTCTTTGAGTGTTGAGTAATACGCCTTAAACAAAATATACTATGATTATTGTTATTATTATTATTAATATTATTATTATTATTATTATTAAGATTTTCTAGGACTGACATTTTTCACACAAAGAAAAGACAATGTTATAAGCCTTGGCTTATAAAGCTGTAGAAAGTAAGGAAAATCAGCAGTAATTACTGTACTGCCTCAATGAGCAGAGTGTGGTTGTGATTCCTTTCAGACCAAACTGATGTGGGCAGCATCCTGACCTCTTTGTAGGAAGACATTATCCTCTCAATGGCGTCAGCTCCGGAGGCTAAAAGGTTGCGCGCTGTGGTGAAAGCCTCTGTCCTCTCACTCACCATCACCTGTGTGTGACCATCTGCTGTTTCTAGAGGAAAGATTGAGAAAGGATGACTGTGACTTTAACAAGCAAACACTGACAGACTTTGGTTCATCAAGTAAAGAATGTGAAATATCCTTTACATTTTTTTTATGGTGGAAGCGATCCCTCCGACAGAGCCTGAGGTGGCCATAGAACATGAGTTAAGTTGACATATCTAAAAGAGTCAGGACTGCATCGTCACTGATGAGTTAACATCATAAGTCAGCCACAGCTTTGACACCCACCAGGGAGGAATGGGAGGCAGCTATTGCTCTTGTACATGCTAATCAGCTCTTGTTGGAGGAGAAAGCCCTAACTGTTGATTTAGTAACGCTAATGAGCCTCATGTGAAGGGTGTTAAGTGCTAAAGTGGCAGCGATAAAACATTGATTGTGCTTGATGCTAGAAGACACAGTGGTTATTGTTTATTTCCTCTGAGAGACTGTAGGGGGGTCAGAACTGACGCCATATGTAAAGGCTAGTTGATATTAAAAGGATTATAAATGTGGGATTCTGAATTCCCTGTTTAAAAAAGGACATCTAACATATTTGTTTCTCTTAAATTCCAATTTCCTTCAAAATTTTAGTTAATTTTTCGCTGAGGCAATTTCAGACAGACAAACAGAGTGTTTACCAGTTTCCATGTTTAGCAGTAACAAATGGCTAAGGCAATTTTTTAAGGATTTCAAGCCATTTGTTATTGCTAAACATGGAAACTGGTAAACATTCTGTTGACTTTTACGTGAAAGTCATCACATTTTTCAAGACTTCGGAAATAAATTTGCAGAGCACCATTAGTAACTAATTCTTAAAAAAAACAACTTCTGTCTTACCATGATCAATCTCTGTTTGTCATCTTCAAAGTTATGTACCCCAATATTTTGGATTAAAAACTACACAGTACAAAATCCCTTTCAGTGGACATTTGATACAAATATGTTGCCCAGCCCTACCGTTGTCAGCAAATCCAGTAGCAGTGATGATGGGCACGGCCACCATGACCAGGCCGCTGCCGCTCCAAACGTATTTCATGAGGAACTGCTCGATCATGATGTACCAGAGCCGCTTTGACAAGATCAAGTTCATTTGATCTGCCAAAGCTCGGTAGCACTTTTGCAGCTGACGCATCTCCACCTGTGAGAGCCAGTGTGTGTCAGTATATGCAACTCATCTACTCTGGATCAAAGCTCAGTCCATTATTATGGGATATAAAATGAGCATAAATTAAAAGACTGGGAAAAAAAGCAAATGTCTCTCAACGAATTATTGAACTCCCACAACCAGCTAAAACAATTTCAGTGGCCCTTGGGTGTGGCTCTATAAGTCTCTGGGTTACTAGAGGGATAAATAGTCATTATTACCTGGTAATAATCCATGTCTTGAAGTTTTGGTAAATGGGAAGTGAGTTTTGTCAAATAATGGAACCATAATCTGCTACTGGAGAGATCAGATTCACTTTCTTGCTGATTTGGGACCTGTCAGTCCTATACAGCATGGTTAATCTTAAACAATTTCCCAACCATGGGATCATTAAAGTACATCTCATCTCAATCTTCATCTTTTTTTGCACTGGCTTTTCCATTTAATTGTTCAATAATTTGTTCTGGCTTTGCGATTATAGTTTCATCTATTGTTACATGATACAATTTTGCATTTCTCTTTGTGTTTATTCCGGACACAAATGTGTGTGTTATGTTCTGTCAGTGAATGAGAACTTTGGAAATGCCATAACAGATGCAGAAAAAAGCAAATTTTGTAGATATTGATTTCAATAAAAATTGAAATTTGTGTGTCAATAGACCATCATATTACGTCACGATGAATGCTCTAGTACATCAGTACTACCTGTTGTCATAAACCTGACTGGTGAATACACAATTATTGGATGATCTGGACAATCCCTATTGCGACCATGCATTAAATAATGTTATTTCACAACCCTATATTTCTTTAAAACATTTTTTTTTTCTGTTTTATACAAACTATTGTGCTCTTACTTAATTTATTTTGTTGAATGGTTGCCCGCCCTTTTTTCTACACTCTTTTCTCATCCCTTATACTTTGTTTATGCTCAGAGATGTTCCCAAAAGTATTTAGGGCATACAAAATATGAATATTATCATTGTTTAAATTATGATTGGAAATGTGGATACGCATATGTCTGGTATTTCCCAAGTTTTGCCTGCTAGACACAAGATGTCTCCATGTCGATGAGTTCGGGCTTCGAGTTTTAGGAGCACTACTTTCTGCTTGACATCGGCAACAGGATACCTCAATAATCTAATTTCTTCAATGTGTAATAGATTCAATTTTTAGGAGCTTGGACATGAAGTGGTAAATATTGCAAATGAATGAACTTTGCACCTGATTCTGCCAGTCCATTGTGGTTTGAACAGCAGTGTGTGACCGGAGGCTCACCTTGTGTCCCCTGTAAAACGCAATCTCCTCAGCATTGGCGATGATCCTGGAGTGCACGTAGCGGAGATAGCCCTTCCGATGAGCCTCCTCGGCCACAAGCTTTCCGAATTTGGGCGAGCAGGAGCGGAGGACCTTCGCAGTGGCGAAGACCACCAGACCGGCCAACAGGGTGGGCCCGGTGGCATTGGCCCCCCTAGCTCGGGCGGTCTGGATCAGCGTGTAGGAAGTGAGCATCACGTCCAGAATGGGCTTGGTGAGGTTGGAGTAGAGATGGGCCACCGACTGGGAGAACATCATGACGTCCTCGGTGAGAGACTGGTCCGGGTTTGCGAGCCTCCCGTCCATGTTGCTGACTTTGTAGTACGTCTGATCGGTGAAGTAGGTCCGGTAGGCATGGTTCACCAGCCGGGTGCGAAAGGCCAGAGCAAGCTTGCACTCCAAGTACCGGATGGCGCTGTTGACGAACGTGGCCGGGATGGCAATGAGGAGCCATTTGATAAGCTGGATGATGAAGCTCTTGGGTGTCTTTTCCACGATGGTTTTCACGATCTTGCCGTCCAAGCTGGCCACGTAAATAGACAGAAACGTCCTAGATATCAGCGCCACCGAGTGCAAAGAGAGCAAACCGAGCTCTTTGGACACAAGCCTAGGGAAGAGGATCTTACCAAGTTCGAGGATCTGCTTGAAAAATTGTGCATTTACCCCCGGCGACGTCCTTTGCTGAGACGCGACGACTATCTGTGATTTCAGCGAACAAGCCGACCCGTTTTCAGCCCGCGAAGACCGGCGACCGTTCCTGTGATCTTTGTTTTTGCTGAGCTGTTTGTAGATGACCGGGTAAAGCGTTCTGACGCCGTAGGCAGCAGCCGCAAGAAACACGGTTCGCTTCGCCGCAGCCGTGCGGTCCCATCTTACTTTGGACGCCGCATCCAGGATGTTTGACATCTTTCAACGGTTATTCGTCGTCGCAGGCAATCCTTACAACATCCATCGCCCAGTAGCGACCCGGTGCGTCGACATAAAGAGAAGGGAGGACTTCCGATGGCAGGGTTCATGTGAAATGAGTCAGATATGAACCGCTACACATTCTGCTCTTTTAGTGTCAGTGGGTGTCACCGGTGAAGTGGCATTTCCGGTTGCAATTACAAATTAAAAGTACGTATTCGATAGTTCAAGGGTGCGAGAAACATAGTTTTATTTTCAAGAGAGGAATTATGTCGCTTCCTGTTATGGGTTATTTTTTCTCACTAACTTTACGTCAGTGATTTCCGCCCTACGCTTTTGTTGTTGGTCGTTTCATTGGTCGCGCCCCCGGCCAAGCACGTTCTTTTGCGGTATAAAAGTCAACACATATTTACCCATGAAAAGTACTTGCGTTAAAGCTCGAAAATTGAATTTTCTTCAAAGGGTGAATGCCCGACATTCTCGGTGTTTCTTGAACGCATCATCACACATTTAGGAGCTTACCGAGGCACGCGAGAGAGCGCCTACTCGTGCATCTCTATTTAAAACATTTTTGAAACTGCGTTTAGTCGTCGCTACTTCACCAAAATTAAGTTGTTACTCTCATATAACCGTCGAAATCGTTCGTGTTTTGCGACAAATACATCAAACAGAAGTTTTTAATTTGTCTATTAAGCGTCAAAAATGAACTGGGTCGGTGGTTCAAGGTAAGGCTGTTTTAACTGCTGCCGTGCTAATTATAGTTTAGCTTAGCGAGTAACGGTCCTGTCTGAAACTGCCCAACAGAAACCGGCTAATGATGAAGAACGATGCGAGAAGGCAGAGAGTGAGACAACCGTAAAGTAATCCCCGCATTTTGTAGACAACTTACAGCTGTACTTAGTAGATGGTTTATTCTTAACCCCTTTCACCCAGGAGTTCTTTGAAAAGAGAAAGTTGCAACAAAAATGGAAAAATATGCGAAACCCTCTGGAAGCCACCCCTAATGGCTCATGTTCGGGCAGCATGGACCTGGTGACTCTGTTTGTTGTGAACCAGATTGCAGCAAAGAAAGAAAGAAAAGGTGAATCAAAGTAAAGGAATTTCATTATTTCAGAATAATTATGGATCTGGAAGCTATTGAAATAATATTGTTCGAATTTTTGATTCTGTTTCCATGGATGCAGACTGTATTCTTACCAGATTTGATATCAAAGTGAGAGACGCTTCTGCACTGAATACTAACATTCTGTTCGACATTACAAATTGCTTCAGATAGGCCCAAAATAACATTTAAAAGAAATCAAAATTTCCCAATAATTGAAAGGAAACTAAAGAGATCACGTAAAACCAACAAAATAAAAGAAAAAAAACACCTTTTGTATGCCTTAAGAATCTGGGGTCAGAACTCCATGGAACCCTCTATTCAGGAATTTGTGAATCTTTGATCCTTCAAACTTAACTAAAGTCTTTGTTTCATTCCAGCTTAAAAGCACTTATAGAGCAGTAGATTTAACGCTAATGACAGACTTGTCCACGAACAAAGGTTTCACTTCATCAATTCCATCCGCCAGCTGAGTGATAAATAAGCCAAAAGATGTTTTTATGATTCCAGATCCTCTTAGGCTTCCACTTCTCACCAGCTGTAAGAGAACATCCAGGAAGGGAAGTGAGGCCTTAGAACTTCCCATGAGCCCCTGCTCTCCATCACAGCTGAGTCTGGTTGAGAGTCAATTTGAGTGCAGGTATTGCTGGAATGTGTGTTTTCTAAAGGCACCTTAAACCACAACCAAAAAATGATAAGGTTGCAGTCACTTCAGCAGTGAAAACCCAGTCATCACACATACAGCATTAGAATCAAGGGTCTTTTTGTAGTTCTTGTCAAAGTTGCAAACTAGCATTAAAAGTTCCTGTTTTGACTTATAAATCAAAGGTAGAGTTGGAATAATCCTTACAGAGTCAGTTAGCAATAGAATGAATGAATACTGAATTACTGTATCATTTTCAAAAATTCCTTATATTTATTTCTTATGCAAGGTCTAGTCCTCAGTCAAAGAGAAAGCCTGCTATTCCTCAGGGGTTCAAGTGTCAAAAAGTCAGTTACTTTCAATACCTTTACGGAAATATTCTCTTGAAAGAATCAATCACCAACCAAAAATAAAAAAATGTAATCTCTTTTTCGAACCTCTAAAGTTATCGCCAGTCCTGGAGTGCACTTTCTCAGACAACAGTGCCTCTGACTACCTAGCACATGCAGAGAACCCTCTTAGTCCTTTCTCCTCGCTGTGTTCCCCCTCAGGTAATACAGCAACATATTCAAAGGAAATGTGATTAATACTTAAATTTTGAATAAATTCATCGTCTTGATAAAATGAATAAATTTTGGAAAAATCCAACCAGTGCCCTCAGGAAGACTCTCCCTTCAGACCACTTCAAAGAACAGAGGCCTGACATGGGGGCAGCCATCTCCCCACTGCTCCCCTCCAACATGGGGCATATCTGAAATGGAACAAGCCACGGTAACCCCAAAATATTATTTTCAAGGAATATCCTACCTCAGCTTTACATCAAAGCACTTATATCTCCTCATTGAGTATAAATGTTGCACACAGAATTAGGTCCAGTCAAATTTCCAATAAAAAAAATATCTATCTATCTATCTATCTATCTATCTATCTATCTATCTATCTATCTATCTATCTATCTATCTATCTATCTATCTATCTATCTATCTATCTATCTATCTATCTATCTATCTATCTATCTCTATGTATATGTGTGTGTGTGTGTGTATATATATATATATATATATATATATATATATATATATATATATATATATATATATATATATATATATATATTAGTTGGTTGACAATTTGTTGCTGATTTCTTGGCACTTTGTTTATTTTGTAGTAATTGTCATGTCCTGACTTATTGAATTCAGTTTTTCCACAATAAATATGATCATCACCTCTGAAATTGCCAAATATATGTCTTTATAACAGCCCATATCTACTGCAACCACCTCAAAAGGTGTTACTGTAGGAGCCTGTCATCTAGAATTGTCTTTGGTTACAGACAAATACCAAGTGTTGGAAGTAGGAGCCTGTGAACAGTGACTATGTGTAGATAGTAATTATTAGTATTGTTTTAATCTAGTCCAGAGGGCTGTCAGACAGCATCACCTCGTCCTCTGCTTCCCATCCGGCTTTTGACCACCTGCAGACACCCTCAGGTCCTCAAGTCCTATTTCGATGTCCAGAACCTGAGTGAGAACATTTTAATTGAGGTTTTTTGTTATTTTCATGTGTGAGACTACTTTTCTGTGTGTTTGTTTGTTTTTTAAATTAAATTAATTCCAAATTTCTCTCATAAATACAAGGCAGTATTCAAATGTATCGCAGTTATCTTAGTAGGGTCAAGGAACATGCAAGCCCCGACACCTCTCTGAGTCTGAGTCAAGGATTGGGCAATGAGCCCACACTGGACTTCAGCTTCAACACTCCAGAAAGGGAACTGTCATTTGAAGAAAACAACTTTAAGGGCTTCTGCGGTGAAGAAAATGAAACAGAAGGTTAATAATGGATATCAGGAAATCAATATAAATGAGCACATTATGATGTCATGTCTTGAGGTAAACTTACTGAAATTACTGAAATTCTCATTTCAGCTTCAGATTTTTGTAGTGTAAACGCAAAGGTATATCTTAGAGATGAACCTCCATTCAAATTTTCCAGACTACAGTAAGTATTTCTGCCTCACACAGGTTCTAAATTTTTGGCGTCATTCATTTGTATTGCGAGATTAACTTGGTTGTCACTAACAGAACCGACCCTGATATGCAGTACATAGGAGGGGAGGTAAGCTGTCAACCTTTTATCGCCACCAAGTGGCAGAGTGTAAATAATACATACTTCATGGTATACCATCTCATTCATGAAGTTCATAGTTCCTTAAGCATTTTTCATTCATTAGCAATTTAATAGACACTGATGGTGTCATTACGTTTTAGATATGAGAGAACACTTATTGATTATTGATCATTGATCATTATTGATGTTAAGTCAGGTCTTGTTCACAGCTCTCCAACTGCACTGGCAGCTTTTGTGAGTAGACTCAGCATCTAGGGTTCATTTATCCTTTAATTGTGCAATTCGTGCAATTAATTGAAGACACTTTTCCCACAGCATGCCCAGAACACCTCACCAATGCCTGTAATTACTTACCAAGTTCCACTTGTAGAGAGGGTGTCATTAGTTCAGACTTAAATGAGGTGAGTTTCTCACTACTGCTTTCACCATCTTGCTGTTGGACTGTAATGTTCGTCGGATGAGAAGTTATCTAAAGTCAACCGTTAAGACCTTGCTCACTTGATGTTGTATTTTATCAGGGCTGGATAATAATAAAATATATGGCCATTTAAAATCATTACACCAATTGTGTTTTTGTCCATTGTTTTCAAAACAAAACAATTTGCCTTGGAAAAATAGGGCAATTTAAATGTACGTAGTAAAAAAATGAACCACAATTTTACAATATTCAAGAGAAAATCACAGTTTGAAGCTTTAAGACGGTATGTGTTCATATAAATTTGGCCTTAATATAAATAGAATAATAACAGTGCTGTCTTAAGCTAAGCTAATAAAATCATCAAGTACCACAGTGTCAGAGCTGGCAGAACCCATTGTTTACTGAACATATAAGAGTATTAATAGTATTAATATAAACGCATGATAATCCATCAACACCTGTCAGCACAACTTAACCACTGAGCTCTTAACTGAGCTCTGGTGTGGATGATTGGTGTGCAGAAGAGCCACCACTGTTTTGTCTTCCAGTATTACATGAGCTTCAGAAGAGGTTGCTTGAAACCCATCTTGTATTTTGACTGACAACATATCTCACTTTTGTTCTCTCTCAAACTTTATAATAGGGTAAGAACTGCTGTTGGTCAGGAGATCAAGCTTGTTATTTAAATGTGGTAGACCAAAAACAGGCATCACACATGAGCCAAGAGAAAAGTAACTGCAAACCAAGCCTTCTAACATGGGATTATCAGGATGTAATGGAAAGCAATAAAGCTTTAAGAAGTAGATGGACAGATAAGACTGCATCTCCTCCCCTGCTTGATGAAACCCAAAGCTCAAACCTGTGCAAATACAAGAACACATCCAATGACACACGAGAGGCAGAAACTCAAACCATCCCCAGAGCTGAGATGTGTGATGCTGCGACCCAGTGCAGCCCGATATCACGGCAAGACCTCGGTTTTGGCTCTGTCCCACTACATGTTAAGGCGTCCGCACAGTGTTCGGCCACAGGGAGGCAGATAAGCAACACATATGCCTCTGCAGAGGAACACCGCACTTTATTGGCAAAGAGTGAAGGTAGCCAGAACAAATCCAGGAGCACCTTCCCACCACACAATAGTCACATTCCCTACACAGAGAAAATACGTCATTTCACATAGATGCTCTTTCTGAGAATGATAGAGATACAAAGTAGTTTGGTAGATCCACACTTGAATTGTTCAGGCTCAATTTCTATATTTGGAAAATGATTTTATACGAGGATTAGGGCTGAAACATTTCTCGATTAAACAATATTTTTTATTTACATTAATCATTAAAACCGTGTAGAAAATTGGTTTATTCAACGTCCTGAGACCTGATTGCAGCATGGCTTTGCTTAAATAATGCACCTCGACTATTGATCTGGTAACATGATGTGAAAGAGAACAGGCGGCAAATGCAAAACTAGAACAGAAGACAGCAAAGATAAAAAAAACCTCACATTGAATCTAACGCATTGGATCACATGAAGTTGGACCGTTGGTACCATGACATGTCACTATTAGAAGATATTAACCTGACACTATGGCACTTATTCAACAATGCAGCCTGTGCAGAAACATCCTAGCTGTGCATTCAATACAGAGCAATAGCACTGTCATTTAATGACATTTACAGCTAGTAAACAGTGAATGTTAGCAATATATGCACAGTCATGCAGAATGCAAACGAGGTTTAGAGTCCTCAAAAGAACTCAGGAAATTAACTACAGCTAACAGGATACATCCCGATCTTAATTTGCTGCAAAGACAAAAAAACGCAATGCACAATCACCATTTGGACTTCTAAGCTTTTTTAAAAACAAACAAACAAACAAACAAACACAGAGGATGGAGAAGTGTGATGGAATTGTATCTCCACCTCCCCAAGAGAAAAATTGCTCCACTTCAGACCTCCCTGGCCCTTCATTATTTTCTCGACCTGCAACAAATGCTTCAGAGATTACAGTAAACTAACCAGCTTTTTGTTTTGATTTTGCATCTTGAACCCTTTCCTTCTCTAAAGTAATAAGATTTTGATATTTGAAAGAAAAGAAAAAATGAATGCAGATAATAAAATATAACTTTGATTCAAACAACTATATACTTGATATGGTATATATTTCTGATGTGTGTTTTTTTTTGTCTTTGAGCTGGTAAAGAGCCTCAAGAACAAGTCCAGTCTGATGTCATGTCTGCCACCAGAGTCATCAGACTCTCAGAAGAGGCAGAGGCACTTCAGGAAATGGCAAACATTTTGCTCCTGCTGAAGGAGAGAAGGAAAGTAGAGGAATTAAGGCATTCAGAGATAAATACAAAAATGTATTCTGCATGAATATAAAAAGTCAGACATTATCAGTTTGTTTTAAGAAACAAGCATATTTGTAGTCTTCATAAATTGTATGTAATTTATATTGTATGTCAGTGTCACAACACAATGAAATTAAGCCCCATTGTTACTGATTCATAAATTTTATTTCTTTCCTCCTATATGTTCAAGTGTTCATGAAGATTTTTTTAATAGAATATAAACTCTAGCAAAACATTGACTGCTGGAACAATGATACAGTATACTATACAGCACTCTTATTAGTAGTTCTCTAGGTCCTTTCAAACTAATTGGTTTACATAGAATTGCAACCATTTCACCATTAGAACACATTCATTATCCAGTTGTATGGTGACAATACAATGGTATGGTTGGTGCTGAAACACTACTTTGTGATGTGGTGCATCCAGAAACGATCACTTTAGATATTAGGCCTTCACAACTTTCATTATGTAATCTATTGGGGTAATACATTAACCCTTGTGTGTTATTTGCAATAATTTTACAATTTAATAGTAGGTACAGTATAAAACTAGCTTGTGTTATTGAGGCAGTTGACCTTGGACAAAATACTCTTTAAATCAATAAGGAGCCTATAAATTGTGATCTAAATTACAGATGGTGTCTTTATTCTAACCGTAATAAAAACTGATATGGGGTTAATGATTCATTTTGTTCATGTAGGACAGAGCATTAGAACCAATGTACTAAAAAAACCAACCTAAAATAAAACGGTTTGGGCAACAGAAACTTGCCAAGATCAAATTCATTTATAGGGGAAGAAAAAAACAAATAAACTCTATTTCCCAAGAGAGAGAGAGAGAGTGTATTTCCAATAGATTTGCTGCTTTTGTCCCATATTTTATGAATTAGAGAATATATACAGAAAATAAAACTGTAAAATAAAACTTTTGAAAAAGTTATTTCCACTTGAATCCCAGCTGAGAAATGTGTTTTCTCATTTTACACTGTTGTACTCAAACCTAAACACAGTGAGATATTTTTTATTGGTATTGAAAAAAAAAGATTGAAGTAACAAGTTTCCTTTAAGCTGCTTTGCGAAAAAAAGAAAAATTATAAATCGCTGTTTTCGTCCCAAAAATATTAATGTTTCCTCTGTTGGGCTTCTTATGAGATAGATTTCATACAACCTCCTTTAATACTGGCTTACTGTTAACTGAGGCGCTCTTGTGTAAGAGTGGAACCCTTCAAGTACCAGTTATCACAATACTTGCTGGAACGGTCACCAAGTTGTCTTACTTATTACAAATAAAATTAAGATAAGGTAACTCATGAATTCACAAAGTTGGGAGAAAATTCCTGCATTGTTTGATCAACAGTCTATTTAGCATTATTGATGTGTTAGATGCCAGTGCAGTGTCTCCACTGTCAATTTCCAGCTTTTACTTTGCAGAAACCAATGTTTATTTGACTAACCCCACAGAGTTTCACAATTTTACAAAACAACATTGGCAAAGTACGCTTAAGTCTATAGGGGCGACTCATTACACAAAAAGCATGTTGATGAAATGTTCTGTAATTTGAACCTAAGGCTATGGAGGAAGACAAAAATCAAAATGTGTTAAACAATAGTAGAAAATATCACAAGTGTAATGCAAATATGTACATGTAAAATGTAAAAAAAAGTCATAAAATGTAATATAATACATATTAAGTATGTCCACTTAAGAGATAAGGATTTAAAGCAACCATTGGGGACCTAAATATTTTAAAATGCATGAAGTCTAAATGGGCAAACGCTGTCTTCCAGAATCGGTTTATACTTGGGGTTTAGGCAAATTTGTGACAGAGTGACTCTTCCCAGAATAATGTTAAAACCCTAGAAGTAGACAATTAACTAAAGGTCATGTACTGTAAAAAAAGAACATTTTACATCTTATTCCCTCTTAGTTGTCAACAAGAGGGAATAAATTGAATTAAATACAGAGACAGAAACAGCAGCAGAACTTCCTTTTCAGTGCTTCCAGACTGGAATAATGCTACACAACATTTAACTGAGGAGTGTTACGTATCAAAACAGCATAAGGGCACTATAGATTAACAATTTGTCACAACAGCTGTCACGAGAGGACATTTGAGTTCTTAGGCTACATTTAATTTACTTTTATCTATGAAAACATTCTGACATGATTATATTAGGAACACTAGTACAAAACATTGAGGACTGTCCAATATTTGTGATAATGACTGCATAACTTTTTCATATCTATAATTTCTCTTCCCTTGTGAAAGAAAATCAGTAAAGCTTTTCTGTAATGGGGAGGGAAGCTTTCTTCCAGAGGAAGTTTTTCTTTCGTGCTTTCTAAACATTGATTCTCTCCTCCAGAAGCAGACCAGATCAGTGTCAGATTATGTCTCCAAATTTGATTCAGTTTCCATTTTGAGAATAAGCTGGTATAACATTCCTCTTCATGACAGCCGTTAAAGAACATAAGCTTATTCTGGAATCCAGGATTGACTGGATTAAACACAATACAAGCAGAATTCCTTCAAGATCTTAAACCTCATGGAGAGAGAAAAAAAATAAAACCCCAGCACTCTGGATCTTTCAGTTATCAGAGGAAAATGAAACACCCAGAGTGGAGTCGCATCATTAGAAGCGGCTCTAATCCACATCAGAGCCGTCATTGTCTGATAGGTGGTAGTTCGACCCTTTGACCCGGATGTACTCCACCTGGCGCCCTTCATCTGAATCTGAGACTCCGCATGAACAAAGCTGATTTTCGAACAGAGCCTCGATTTCCTCCAGGCGCCGGGCTTTTGTCTCTGGCAGGCAGCCATAGATGAAGACAAAGCCCAGGAAGGCCAGACTGGAGTAGAGGAAGAAAGCCCCTGGAAAGGCAAAGGAATGCCATGTCACTACTGACAGCCTGACAGTCACTTTATCAGCACATTACTGTTTTTAATCAACATCAGAAAGAGAGTCATGGGGGAACTGATATTGGATTAATACTTCATATAACCTCTGAAATATTCACATAATGTAAGTAACATGGGATTTTTTTTTTTTCTTGATTCTTGGCAGCCCCTTTTTTAAGACTGAAAAATCACATGACACATATCTACATAAATATTCTATGTTAACAAATTATGAATTCAAATGTTTAAATTGAACATTTCCAAAAAATGCCTCACAGCCAGCACATGAAGGCAAACAAGGTGATGAATGGTTAATGAATATTCCCCCAAACCTCCTTTTCTCCCCAATATCAGAACAAAATCACATTTTCATGCCATAATCAAACAGGCACAATAACTAAAAACGCATTAATGGAACATAAATATATAAAATGTAGTGTTTCTTTCCTATGACATCATTTAGATTGCTCTGGTTAGATGCACGATACTTATCTGCTGCCACGATCCATCAAAATAATGATAAGAGCTTTGCATTAAAGCAGTAAGTGAAATGATTCAGTTTCATAAGGACATAAAGAGTTAACTTTGAGGGTTTTAACGTTTTGTTTTTCTTTTGCTTTGGGCACTTTTTGGCTACATGGGCTTGAGAAACAGCAACGGTGGATAACCTGTATTCTTATCAGTGGAGCATTTTGGTCGTTTTATCTTTGTTTGTTTTTTTCTCACATTCCTTCATAACAGAGAATTGGCAACTAAAATGCTGGAAGAAGATGTGGAAGAAGTAGTCTCTGAATTTTATGACAGATGAGCCAAGCAAAGTGCCAAAACAACAGAAGGCCATACTGGATTTAGTTGATGAAGTGCGGCAATTTAAGGCTGGGATTAAGGAACAAGGCAAGAAAATTGAGGCGCTTGAAAGAAAAGTGGAAGATTTAGAGTGATTCACAAGGATGGATAAATCGGTGATTTCTGGACAGGAGACAAGCCACTGATCTTCTGCAGATTACTGCAAGTGTTAAGGGGGGCAAGGAAACACCAAGATGAGAGCTCACTCAAGCAGCAAGTTATTAATTTCTTCAAAAGCAACAATATTCCTTTGGAAAGTAAAAATATTGCAACATGTTGTTACACCCCAAAAACCAAACAAACAAAAAAAGAACAGTCCAAACATCATTGTTTTATCTGTGAGCAGAAAACACAAAACCTGAACACTTTGACAAGGACGTTCAAAGCAAAGATGAGACTTAATGGATCACCAGAACATTGGAAAATAATAGCCATCAAGGAATCAACTCATCTAGATTGTCACAGTTGTTGCTGAGGGAAATCATAGAGAAGTGAAAGAGTAGAAATTGTATTGACTTTTTTGTTTGCCTTGTTTTGGTATGAAATGTGTGGATCTCTGTTTGATGATATGATTCAGGACAATGAAAGAGAGCTGATGTTTTAAGTGTTTTGACTTAAAAAATCATAATTTTTAGGCCTCATGGGGAATTAATTAGGAAGCAAATAAAGGAAAAAAAACCAAGTATAAAACATATAAAAATCAGTCAATGTAGGAAAAAAAGACAATTATGCTCCAGAATGATAAAGATAACATGAAATAAGCCTTCACCTTATTCTGAAGGATAAGATGAAAATTTATCTATTATGATTCCATGACACATGTAGTTAATAATTTCCTCGTTAACATTGGCCCAAAGCTGGCAAAAGAAGAGTAAGGGTTAGCTTATGGAGATGAAGATAACCATTTTTGAGGCAAAGATCATTGTTTTTGAATGCGTTTGTGAGAGTGATGTGCTAGAATGGATTAGAAAATTTAGGAGCAAAAATCCAACGTTACTTTTGACAGGTTACTGATAAAAGAAGTCACTGAGTTTATTATTGACCTTTGTACTTACATATGCAACAGCTCATTTTTAACACGTACTTTTCCAGATAAAGTGAAAACAGCTGGCGCCATTCGAATAAAAAAAAAATGGTAACAAACATAGTTTATCAAACTCCAGACCTTTATTGTTACAACCTTAATTTACCAAAGACTTGAGAAACTACTTGTAAAAAGGCTTGATGATTATATTGAAAATTTTGATCTACTGAATGACAAGCAATTTGGCTTTAGGGCTATCAGCATATTTGGCAGGGTTGGAATGTGTCTAAAATGTGGTAAAACAGCAGAAGATTAAGAAACATACAGTGTGTGTATCTTGATTTACAAAAAGCCTTTGACTCATATGACCGTTCATTACCCAAAAAATTGGAATGTTATGGAAAACGAGGCATACTGCGTTAACACGGTACTTATATCAGAGGTTTTAATTTGCATAAATTTATTCTAAGAAATAATTTTATTATTTAAGGAATGAAGTATAACAAACTGTAGAAATGAAGTTCAAAAATGGCTTGTTTTAAATAAGTGATCGCTCAATGAAAGGTTTATTGTGTTTTATGGTATTAGTTCTTTGAGGAAATATAATAATTTCATTGATGGGGGATATAAATTAAGGAATACAATGTAGGTTAGTGTCCATTCTGTTTTAGTTGGATTATCTTTTTTCCCCATTTTACTTTGCTTTGAGTTTATATATCTCTGTATTTTAGTATTGCTAATATTCCATGTTGTGCATTGCACAGTATAGGATAAAACAAAATAAGCTTCAGCCTATTCCTTTTTCAGTTCATGATCGTGAGTAATGTATGGAAAACAATCTTTATCTAAATGGGGAATGAGACTTGTATAAAGGAATGAATAAATCAATCGATTGATGATTAACCCATCACGCATCATTCCAGGATGCATCCAGATTCCTCTCCGATTAATCGATAGCAACCGTCATAAAAGGTCACTTCCTTCTTGTCTTAGGAGGAACCTGCCGATGAACCATGTTGACTGAGGACTTATGGAGGAGGGTTTCAGTTTGAAAGAATGACAGGCACGTCCTCGAGGTATGAGGCAGCTGCTCTGTCCTTGTTGGCGATGGCAAAAGGATGTCATGCAAGATTTGCTAGGTGGGGTGGGTGGTGGGTGTTGAAGCTACATAAGCTCAATATCAAAGGAAGAGGCAAGTTCTGATTAAAGTTATTAGCCTTCAGAATGAATGCAGCTGAAAAACCAACCATAGTATGTGAAATACTGGGCCAGGTGCAGAAAGGTAAGCGAGACCAAGATGTTGAAGGTCCAGTTGACTCCTGCTGCGCAGGCATTTCCCGTACTCCTCGCCCACAATGGGTAGATCTCAGAATTGATGGTCCAGGGCATAGGACCCATTCCTGAGAAAAACACAAGTGGCTTGTGGGAATACAGCATGAAGCCAAGGATGAAGACAAATCTAAACGACATCCTTTAAACTGGGAGTACATGGCCAGGACTTCTTAAACACAAGAAAACATCCAATTTTTAATAACAAACACAACAGGAGTTTTTATTACACTTTTTTAACACTTTTCTTAGGAGACATGGAAATTGAAAAACAAAGCATGTTCATTTATTTAATCCTGTTTTTGTTAGTATCTAAGCCCTATTAGAGAGATGTGAGTTGGGCTACCCTGTGGGGGCTGCTAACAATTGCAGGGGAGCTTCGGGAGGAAGTAAACCATATAACATTATTTATGAAAAGTACATATTGTAGTAATATGAGATAAGTTAAATGGACATATTTTTTTACATTTAATGTTAAATATGGTATTGAAAAATAGCACATGATCTGACTCACCCGAGCGGTTATTTTAGATTTAAAGGTATATTTATTTACATTTTTTGCCATCTGAAAAACCTTTGAAGCATTTCATTTATTTACTTATTTGTTAATTTTTTTGTTACGTATTCCTGTCATTTCCTGTTTCACAGACGGATCAAACTATGTTTTCAAGTGTTTTGTTGAATTATGCCACTTGTGTGCTTGTGACATTGGTTATTCAAGTCACGCAATTCCACTTTGACTTCCACTTTACTATTACTGATGAAAAATTACATAGAGAACTACTGACATTCTTTCATAATTTTTTGGGGTGAAGAAAATGTCACAAGTCTCTTCTTCCTTAACAAATGAGCAATCATTTAACATCACATTTGGGGTTTTAGCATTATTACAAAGCTTTGATTGTGCAGTTATAAAGCTTAAGTTTCCGATAGATTTTGTGTTGAACTGGAAGTGATCAACAGCAGAAACAATAGGTTATCTCTCTCCTGACGAGTTGACTGATCTTAGAAAGCTTATCTTTAATGACATTAATAATGGCTCCATTTCATTCTGTAAGTTTATAAACTGTGTGCCAGCACAGTATCTGGAGCCCAAGGGAGAAATAGCTGAACTGATTTCGACCTTCAATGCTTTCATTCTATATACATGGTCATATCTGAGCTCTGTATGACTGTCCTTTGCAATCTCCTCTGTCTCAGCGATCGCTTTGAAACACCTGTGGCACATTTATGACTCCCAGGACAATTATCTTTAGATGTCAGGAGACGATGGTTTGCAACGGTGTGTTGATAGTCTCTCTCCAGCTGTCATGTGAAGCTTTTAGTTCTGCAGATGCTGCAGCATCTATTTGCTGTAAGCTAGAGACAGGGTTTGAACCCTGAGGTTAGATATTCATAAAAAGCATGAAAAGGAGAAAAAAGTTTTTTCCTCTGCAAGATGATCTGTTTTATATATTAATTATGTTTCATGTTTTTGTCTCTTATTTTCAAATATTCGTTAAATTTTTTGGTCATTTCCCACTTGAGTTCATGCTGGAAAGAAAACGACAGAATCAGGCCATGTTTAATTGTAATTATTGGAGTCATATGAAAAGTCACATGAATCACAGAAGATGAATACACGATTTGTTCCATATTTTTGTAAACCACAAAGTAGAAAACACTCCGAAGACTTATGCAAACTACTGTCTGTTTGAGACTCTAGATCTGCACTTCTTTTGCTAGCGGATGAAATTGCATGCAACTAGGCAGTGACAGTGGATTTCAAACAGACACAGACTCCTGGCATATCTAACCTGGAGCGAAAGCAGCAAGGTAGAGCATCAGACCCAGTAGAACCAGCCAGTAGTAGGAAGTGGGACAGTAGTTGTAGGCCCAGAAGGTATTCTCTCTCATTTGACTGATATTGGAGCACCTGGAGGGAGAAAATCAGGTTTAAGGGCTTTTTTTAGTCATACTGGACTTCCGTCAGACTTTTTTCTCATCTTAGCCCCCGCAGGCCCCTCGAAATTAGTTACACTCATGTTCTTTGCAATAGAGAAAACGTTTCTGCACATAGAGCTTATAACTACTGTGTTTTAATTATCACGACTTATAATAATCTTAGCAAAACTTAAGTCAACAGTTATCTGTATGCTATGAATCTGTGAAACAATGAGGGGATTTTGTGGAGATGAGACGATGTCTGTGATTACTAGTAACAAGTAATTATTCTTTTAGTGACATGCAAGTCCCCAGAGGACTTAAACAGCCTCTTTTACAAAACAAGAGTATTATCTGTGAAAAAGCCTTTCCCCCGCACTTTTCCCTTCATTGTTACTTCGTAAACACATGCTGCTTCCTGTGACACACCTCCCCAATGCTGCCTGCTCAGTCGACGCCTTATTGACAGGTACACAGGAGGAGGTGAGCAGTGTTGAGCCGTTCTCAGAATAACAGAAACCACAACCAGGGTCCAACATGCACGGCTCACACAGCCTGGAAGAGAAGCAGGAGACATTAGCTGTTATAAACCAGGGCAGAATCGATCAATCTGGTCTGTCTGTCACATTCCTTTACTGTTTTCTTCTGTTTGGTATTACCCATCAACACATTTTTTTGTTAAAATGAAAGAACATGTTGTCTTTTTGAAAAAACTTGTGAAGAGAGGACTGCTACCCCTGAGATGTTACAGATCCAGTTTCGTCAGGTTTGTTATTTATCATCATCCTAAAGGAGCTGCGTGAAAAGTGTGCTTTGCCTCGAAGCCCTAATTTCGCAGTCTGTAGCCCCTCCGTGGGCCATATGCCTCTGTTAATTACACACCGGGGTCAAGAAGACTTAAAAAAACAAACAAAGAAAACAGGTACCTGAGGGAGGCCATGATGAATGTTTAGCTCCTGTAAAAATTCAAATTGACTGACAATAGACTGAGGGTTTTTAATAAAATATATTTTAGAGAGTAACCGATGAGGATTCCAAATATAGCCTTGTTAATATCATTCTAGAAGGCATTTTTTACTGCAGTTATTTTAACACTTAGCTGTAGGTTAAAGACAAAGGTTTCTTTTACTTTGTTCGGGGGCTCACTTGGGGTACTTTCAAGTGTTGTCGATCGTAAGGTATAAAGCAAAACAAAATAAATGCAAAGCTAAGGCTTGCAAATGGGTACTGCAATGTTATAGCAATGCCCGATGATAAATTGAAGCATGACAGCCCGTACTGTTATGAAACTTCATTACTGTCTCAGAGAATAATTGATTGTTAACTGAAATACAACATAAAAGATATTTGTCTATAAGGCTGTAGTGGATCATGCTTTCAGGCAGGCAGAGCAGTCAAATCGCTGTGGGGACATGGAGAGAGTGTGTGGTTAAACATAATGCGATGAGGCCTGGTGCCTTGATCTCTCAAGATGTGGGCCTGGTCAACGAGGGGATGTGCAGGCACATAAGGAGTAGAGTGAACTTAGTGAAGCCACTGCCATGCGGCAAAAGCACTCATCCACTTAAATTGCCACTCTCTGCATTTACGTGTGTCAGTGGTGGTGTGACTTTGCTTGTGGGCACTGCAATGAATCCATTAGTCTTTGTTTGTTGTTATGATGAAAGCCCATCTACACAGCATTGTCATTTGTATTGGTGTAAGTGAGAGAAAATTGTAACAAAGGTGCATCTGATACCACATGTGAAAACACTCGGGCTGTATGTGTGTGTGTCTGTATGCATGTATTGATCTCTCTTCCTAATGGAGAAAATGAAGTGAATTGTAGCTGGTTTAGCTGTGTTTGTCTCATGATTAAAGCTATGTGGACATTTATTTTTAATGAGATATTTGATATGCCTGGCAAAGTTAAAAGAATATAAAACTTTAGCGAGTAGCAACTAAACTGCTGTGCGATTACATTTCAACAATTCATCCTGCCATAAAATATTGATTTATAACTTTACTGCACATATTACTATTAAGCCGTCGACATTTCACTGATAATGCTAAAAAAAAAAAACACTGATCCGATCAATCCCACCAGGAATCATAACCCAATACTTCAAATTCCTCAGCTGAGCATTGTACTTTTAGGCTCAATATTTAGTATCTCTGACTCAAAAAATAATTATTGCGACACAGTCATCATTTTTCTATCTAAACAAATAAATTTACTACTGCATTGCCTTCACTCGAAGATAGAAGATAAAATAGATAAGGGTAGCTGCATTCAGCAGCTGAAGAGTCACAAGCTTAGAGTTAAATCATTTTGTCTAATGATGATTTAAAAATTTCAATGCCATGAAAACCTTAGCCAAAAGCGCTGCATCTAATCAGATTTTTTTAAAAGATATTATGAGTTACAACCTTGGAAACCCGAACAACCCTTTTCACACAATGAAATGAATGTGTGCAGTTTTATGTGAGGAAACATCTTCTTCCCAGCAACCAATTAGAAATAACCTTCACTGCTATATTTCACAGGGCAATCATTTATGCACATTGAATTTGTTATTATTAATTAAGCGTTTTCTTATATATCTGTCTAAACAATAACAATTACTCTCTCGACAGTTTTAACCAAAATAGCCACAGTTGTAGCCTGTAACCTGTGACAACTGTGGCACATTTAGATCTCCCGGGACTACAGGACAACCTGTAACAACCAATAACATGCAGATTTTCACAAACTAACAGACAAAAGTGTTTCAGATGTAACAGAAAGATAGATGTTACTGAAGCTATCTTTCATTCCTCAGCAGGGCTATTTCTTTATAAGCTACAATTTGAAAACAGGCACTATTCTTAAAAGAGTGTTGAAAACAGGCAGGACAGGGCAATAAAGAGCTGCAATGTGCTTACACGGTGTGTTTACATGGTGGAATCACATCTGTTTAAGTGTTGAGGCTTCATTGCATGCAGCAATTTGAACCTTAACACTTTTAATGCCATTATTTCAATTACAGATGTGGTGATTGAAAACAAAATTCAATTCAAAGGCCACCACAAATAAGTACTTCATTAAATGCTCAGTTCCCAAGTCTTCAGTCCTGTCTAACTGTAGGTAATGCTCAAATCAGAATATTTCCCCTGCCTTTCTTGAACTGGCACAATTTTTTATCAAATATCAGTTCTATAAATCCCTGATTGATGTATGTGTGATGCTACAAGTCCAACACAAATAAGCTTTTAAAGACAGTTTAATCCTTTGATTCACTCAAACTGAGTGTGCTGTCCTGATCTTTAAATCAGTTTTCTGGTATTACTAAACTGGAGAGCTATTACAAAGAACTGAACTGCACCATGTTCTTTCAGATGCTTAATTCTATAATGAATGCAGTAGATAAAATATATTTTTGAATGACATCAAATGGGCTTTAATTTCTATGTCTCACATTCCTCTTGCAAGCCTGAGCTTTTTGTATTTATCTCTCTTAACTTGTAAATGAAGTGACATTGAGAGATATACATCAGACTGTCATCACAAAAACATGGTCTACCTTTTTTTTTCCCCCTCTCATTTATACAGTTGGAGTTTGAGGTAAGACTAATTTGAAAGGGGAAAGACGTGCTTCTTTTACTTTCTGTAAGCCTCTTCTCCTGTGTCATGACAGATACTATACACTGAGGAAGTCATTTCATTCACATCGTCTTTTTCATGTTCTTCTCGTCTCCGGTCTTTTGAAATCCTGCTGCCAACACTTGTCCAAATGTTAACCCAGTTTGCCAGTATATTGCAGCATATCTGTCACTGTCCTTTAACCACCAGTACACCTACCCTAAGGTCTGTATAATATTCTATATACTGAGTCTCTGAGAGGTTGCATTCACTCAAGTCATTCATATGGTATATCTCTTTTCCAGTGTCTACTTTTATGCGTTGAATTTCCTTCGGGTTTTCTGGTTTCCTCCCACAGTCCAAAACATGCAGCAGGCTAATTGGAAAAATTGGGAAAATTGCCAAGGTGAGCAAATGAGAGTGAATGGTTGTCTGTCTGAATATGTGGCCCTGCGATTGACTGACGATCAGTCTGTCTCTCACCCGATGGGAGCTGGAATAGGCTCCAGCATTCACCGCAACCCTGAGTAGGATAAGCCGTAGACAGTAAATGGATGGATGGATGGATACTTTTATGTGATTTTGGTAAGATTTTACTGCAACTGAGAAATAAATCGATATTATACTTGGATACAATGAGAGAAAATAGGCCATTTCTTTACAACTGTGAAACAAGGGTTGTAGCAGAAGCACTTGCTTTGTGACTCAGTTGTCGCACCTCGAGTCAAGCTGGGACAAGATTGGCAAGATTCAGTTTTGATGTTTCTGATGGAGGATTTGGTCACTTGTGATATCAGTGGATACTCACTGGTACTTGAAACACGTGGAGTTGGTTGTGATAGGGTCTAATGGGTGGAAGGTGGCAGGAGGACTGTGATGGGCAGATAGCAGGAAGCCGATGGCCAGAAGACTCAAACTCAGACACGTACCTGTCACAGATGGCATGCCAATGACAAATCAAATTGTAATATAAGAGGATGTTCTACTTGTGATAAACATCTTTATGCTTGTGTCTCACCTATGATGCTGCCCAAGGTGAGTTTGCGGCGTCCCACTTTCTCCACAAGCCAAACTCCAAGTAGGGTGAACAGAAAGTTAGTAAGGGTGGTGAGTCCTGCAAGCCAGATGGCCAGCCTGTCATCCCGTACCCCTGACATCTGCAGGATGGTGGCGCTGTAATACCTGTAGCAACAGAAGCCGAAATCAATCAATCACACTGTTTTGATTAAATAGCATAATTGTTTTTTACTTAATTTTGAAATTGCACTCGACAACAGGCGGCACACTAATGAGAGCAATACAGCTGTTTTTGCAGATCGGAGTAACAATATCTACGGTGTTATTCATTATTTGCGTCACTGTGTCGCTCAGAACTGTTCCCCAAAAATATCAAATCCTCTGATAATCTCCTTACAACATAAGCACTTACAGTTTTGCATCAAAGTCATTGTATGAAACTGTGTGAAGCATTTGAACAACATTTATATTTCCATCGTAAATATGTGGCAACAACCACTTGCCCATTAAGTTAGTTCCGACAACAATTAACTGGGATGCTCCTGCCAAATATTAAGTAAATCATCTTTTAAGAATCTCCAAAGATTGTTAATTACAGTGTCACTTGTGTTTTGTGTCTTGTATAAAGAGACATGCTTTTCAGTACTGTATGAATGTTTTTGAGTAGATACCAAGAGTTTGGTATGAAATCATCAGTGTGTGGGTAAGTATTACAGAGTATGCCAGCAGAGTACACACCACTCATACAAATATCTTAGAAGGCAATGCAATACTCACAGCAACAACAATAGTGTATCAGATAATGATGGACCAGGATCAAGGGATTTCTGATTCATAGAATTTATTTTCTTGATTAAGTTCACCTTGAAAGGCCAAATAAAATCATTAATCTAATTGTACCTTTATTTGCATCTTTTATAAAAATTATGCTATTCAACATACTTTACTATCATTACTGAGCAATGATTGTGTAAATAGAACTACAGAAATTTTACAAAGCAGGCAAAGGGATCTCATTTCTAACATAAAGCCGCATGTATGACAAAAAAATCTACAATTACACAAAACACTCCCAGCCACTCTTCTAATCATCATCCACCTATCACAGCCTCTCCACTTGAACACCAGCCAATAAACTCGGTGGGATTGAATATAAATAGCCGCAATGTTCACTTCCAAAAGCTCTTGTCATTCTCTCTCTTAGCACATAATTATACTGGCAGCTCTGGCACCATGTTGCTCCTTGTAGGCAGATTACCTCCAATCATCATCAACATGGCTCTAAACCAGCTGGGGTCAACAGCACACACATCTGCATGCCATTTCTCTCCCACCTCAATTGTGACATCATGGAAGAAACAGAAATTCAGAAAAGCATACACACACATGCTTGTTAAGGGGCATATTGAAGGTGTCATGGAGGGAATTATACGCTTGAGGGAAAGGAAAAGCGTGGATTCTCAGTCAGAGTTGAGCGTACATGTGCACATAAGGGATGTATTCATCACAAGTACAAAGATGATTACTCTAATTAAAGAAAAGCAGACAAAAACAGCATTGTTTGCCTCACTGTGTCTCTACAGGCAAGTACAAGTTGGCCCTGCTTTTCATCTTTTCACAAGCATCATTATCTTTCTCTGTCTTTGTCTCCCTCTTTCTCCTTTTTCCAAAACAAAGATATTCAATTGAGGCATTTGCTTAACATTAGATTTCCACTCTGGCATGCAGTCGGATAGAACAAAGAAATTTGATGAAATTCACTTGTAAAACATCAGCCCAACTGAATTATCGTGACACAAAAGCTCTGCATTTACTTTTATTCAACACAACTTTCCCACAACCTCTACATGACGGTCAAGCATCTACTTTTGTTGCTGACTGGAATTTTGTTGCAATTCAGAAAAAAGGCATCACCATTCCCTCCTCAGCATAAGCTACGACATGCAATGTTAAAAAATTGAGTGCCAGGTGAAGCGTCGTGGCCTCCTTGACCTCCTGTCAATGATGGCAGCCAGGTGTAGATTATGTGAGTGCAGGTGGGTCTGTAAAACAAAAGAAAAAGAAAACAACAACAAAACGATTTCTGCTGCATTTCCAACCAAGGACTTCTTAGGATGCACAACACAGAAACCATGTGAAATGAAAAAATTTTGACGACTGTATGCATGCACTTGAGACATGTCAGCCAGGACCATTCCTCTGATAAAGTGAAATGAGTATTCAACACATAGAACATTAGATTCTATAAAAAGAACTTACCATTTTAATACTGGAAGAACTAGTCTCTGAATTTAGACAAAGTGTTAGACAAATGTACGAAAAAACCTTAGAAAATAGCATTTTTACCTAGTAAGGTAATGTTACAATTTTCAAGCAGAATATTTATGATTTGTAATGGACAGGTCATTTGCTAGATTATTCTGCACACTGTCACTTTTCTTAAAAAAGACTTTACAAGCAAAAACCTTGGAAATGATGAGATTGCCTTAGGATGAGGATGTTTTCTCTACTGGGGAATCAAACCCTTGAAAAGCAGTCACATTAATCAAAAAAGGACATTGTAACTACTGTGGACCTCATATGTTTGACATGATATCATTATAATTATTGTTTTATTAATACTAGGCATCAGGTAATGTTATACATCTAGGTTTTACCATCTATACACAAGCACAAACCACAGGATATGTTTTTTTTTTCTGAGCCCAGCAACAGATCTCTAAACAAAAGGTTAAAAGCTCCCCAAACACAGTGTCTGAGCTTGACCTATATCTGATATTTCCCTCCCCTGCAACCTCCTGCGACATTTATTTTACAAGGCATAAGTGATGCTGGTTGAAAAGAAGAAGCCAACACCCTGACAGAGAATGCAATATGCAGTTTCAAGTCTAAAAGCCCAATCCAAGTATCAGTGACATAGTGTAATGCGTCCGTGAACCCATTCAAACTTATCTTGACACTTAGATAAAAAAGTTTGTGTAACCACTTTTATGTATAGAACAACACTATATCAGTGTGAAACTATTCAATAATTGATAAAACAACGGTGGATTATTGAAGGCTGAATCCAACATGCTCCTCACTGGCTACAACAGTGTTGACCATTTTTTTATTCCACATTTATAGAGCTGGGATTGTTAATGAGAAAAAAATAAATAAATCAGTGCAAACAGAACAGACAGCAAGTAGAGTTGATATTCACTGAATCTGACAAAAACAGAGTGGCCGAGTGCATCTTTAATGAGCGGGCTTATGTTCATTATTCAGTTTACTTTTCAGGTTCCGCCCTCTGATCCCCGCAACATAAAATTCAGCCTGAGTACATTTGATTAGCTTTGACATTTAACTGCCATATTATTTATATTATGTGAGTTGACCATGGCAATCCCCAACAGGACAAGTTACTGTTGTCACACCTGATAGAATGTGATGCCCGGTCGGAAGAGATGCAAATAAAATAGATCTCTGCTCACGCCTGTTCAGGAAAACATATGAAAGCTCTTGTGGTAAATGCTCAATAATCAAATTCATATCCATAAATTATGAGTGGAAGGAAAGGGCTGTTATCAAATACTCACTATTCCATTCAAAGTGTGGTCTCTGTTTTATGAAACCCTTTCAGCAGAATTGTCAGAGGTAAGCACAGCTGGATTCGTTCCACATGTTTAAGGCCTGTAGTTAACAAAACCAAACCATTCTTGTCCTACTCTGATTTTGTTAACCGCACTCTAATCCAGGACTTTTTAGGCCAGTTTTCTTTCATTTATCCATGAAAGAGTTGTATTTTTCTTCTAGGAAACTCTAATGCGACTTTATATTGCGGATAACCATAAGGAAGTATTTTTCTTTTTACAAATATCTCATAATCAAATTATAACTTTACATGCTAAGTGCTTGTTTGTGTTTTCTTTTCTTCATAGGATAATGTGCAGATTGTATTTCCCAGCTTCTACATACTCAAATTCAAAAAACTTTATTTCTCTCCTGTGGGCAATTACGACAGAATTTGAGGCATTTATGATATGAAGCATCTGACAGCTTCCTTAACCACTTCAGATAGATCTGGGGATTATGATTATTCACTTTGGGTATGGCAATTTTGATTGTCTTTCCACTTCAATACGTAATTGTGATCCTCAATAGAACATTTTTCATTTTGACTTTTTTCCATCACTTCACCTGAGGGTCTTTATTAACATGCTAGTGGAGATAAGCATGAAGATCGAAAGCTGTACATAATTAAGTTCTTCTGACAGTCATGAAATAATGACGATATACTGCATTAAAATGTACGCGGTAAATTTTAAACTGACAGTTTTCTTGTAACATAATATCCGTTTTGGTTTTCGGCAATGACACAGAATGGTTGTGATATATTCTCAGGATCAAATCAAAGCACCAAAGAAGCTAAGACAAGAAATAAACACAAAATAGAAATAAATCATGAAGCATTCTGTCCAGATACTTCTCTGCTGTTCCTCACTGACAGTTTTGATCACAGAGGTGTCATGACTACACAGTTTATAGGCTATAATATAACATACATGATTATATATAGTGTATAGTTGATTGTATATTGATTCAAGACAAAACAGAAAAGAGGTACAGAGAGACCAAAGATGCTGCTTCAGCACCCTTGACTGCTCCATTGATCAATACACTGTGCAGTCTGTCTTCATGGTTGGGGCTGAAAAACTTGGGTAGATATAACATTTGTAGCTACCTTTTGTTGGTGGCTGTGTATTTACCACATTTTACCCAGAAGGTATGCGCTTGGTTTTTAAACAAATCACTGTCTTATAAACAGTAGGTGGCAATTTGATCTTTTCCTAAATCAGAAAATATACAAAATCTGGAAAATATACATCTTGAATATATAAGCGCCCATGCTCCGGGAGTAGCGGGGTTCCATGCCCTGTAATATGGGCTGTTCAGTCCTTTTGTGATCGGTGCCAGATCATGGTTCACGTTGACGGTTGTAAGCCGGATTTGTTTCTGGTGAGGGTTGGACTCCGCCAGGGGTGCCCTTTGTCACCGATTGTGTTCATACCTTTTATGGACAGAATTTCTATGCACAACCACGCAGTCTCCGCTTTTTGCGGATGATGCGATTCTGTTGGCTTCATTGGACTGTGATCTCCAGCTCTCGCTGGAGCAGTTCGCAGCCAAACGTTAAGCGGTCGTGATGAGCATCAGCACCTCCAAATCCGAGACTGTGGCTCTCAACCAAAAATGGGTGGAGTGCCCAATCTGGATCAGAGAGGAGGTCCTGCCTCAAGTGGAGAAGTTCAGGTATCTCGGGGGCTTGTTAATGAGTGAGGGAAGGATGGAACAGGGGATCAACATGCAGATTGGTGTGGTTTCAGCAGTGATGCGGATTCTGCACTGGTCTGTCCAGGAGAAGAAGGAGCTGAGCCAGAAGGAAAAGCTCTCAATTTACCAGTTGATCTACATTCCTACCCTAGGGTGTCTGGGCTGTCCCTTAGAGACAGTGTTCTGGGTATGTCCAAGTGGGAGAGGGCCCCAGGGAAGACCCAGTACACACTGAAGGGACTATGTCTCAAGGCTGGCCTGGGAAAGCATGGGATCCCCCTGGAAAAGCTGGACCTAGAGCCCGGGTAAGAAATAGAAGATGGAATGATGGATGGATGGTAAGTTTACGCTTTTAATATATAGTGTTTTTTGATGAAAACTGCAAATCGACTGCACCCCTACTCTCCATATCAAGCTTCACAGTCCTGTCAGAAGATATAGGGTATTGTTGCCTCAGCCTAATGACAATTGTAATGTAACAAAACTGTTTCTTCATCACACCCCTGTTGTCCATCCTTACTGTGAGATTAGAGATAACACCATTATTCAGCAAACAAGATAAGATGTGATTAGAGCCTCAGCCCCGTTTGAAAATGAAGAGTTGGATTTGCACATCGGATGGCATGCTTTGGTAAAAACCTTTCGTTCAGCACATAAAAAGTAGGCGACAATGCAGATGCCAGTGAAGCAAAAAGACAGATGTAGTTGGAGACAATGGAGGGGAAACAAGCAATGAGACGCAGGGTGAAGCGAGAGCCTTGGGGAGTTAATGAAGGAAAAGAGTGACAGGTGGTATCCAATATATGTAGGTACACAAGCAAACACACACACACACACACACACACAAACGCATACACATGCACACACACAGACACACACACACACACACACACATACGCACACACACATGTACACACAGGCGCACACATGCACTCTCACAGATTTATAGTCTTGTTTTGAGTGGCACCATCTCGTCAGGAAGTCAATTACACTTATCACCAGCTAAAAGTGGAATTAATGACATCTGTTTTTAAGTGAGGGTTTTCACAGTTACTAAATGAGGACAGGACTTTAACATTGTTACTTGTTCAGTTGATGGAAATCATATGAGCCTGAGAATATTATCGGAATATAATCAGTAAAGATATATCTCTCAAGAACGTTTCCTTTCTTTGGTCCCACCAGGATTCTGAGCACATATGAGAAGTGGTGCAAGGATAGCCAGAATTTCATCGTATGGTCATTAAAGGTCTCTATAGGGGCTTTGAACATTTTGGCTAAAGGTGCAATCTGTGGCCAAGAACTTCACCACACTACCTAACCATGATGTTGTTGCCACAAAAAACAGCTGAGTCGTGGTATACTGGATGAAAACAGCATGTAGTGGAGTAGGGATCAAATTCTCTGTTCCAACCAGTCAGTGGCAGCCTTTGTGCTTGTTCACAGGACAAAGGAAAAGGAGCTTGGTGTGCTTAGACTCAATTATCTCCTGGTTGTTCTCAGCAGAAACCATCATCCCTTACAAGGTATATAATGAAGTGTCATTTGGATAGAAAATGATATCTGACAATGTAACAATGAGCAGGACCTATAAATGAATACTTTGATTTTTAATTGCTTGTTTTGCTCTCACTATCAAAATTTGAGTTATTTCCTTTTGTAATAATTGTCTTCTAACTTTGTACTGATTTGTCTGGGGGATTTCTCAGTCATCCAAATCATGTTTTTCATTGTCAAATCTCGAGTTTCACCTAACATGCTCCTAACGAACTGATGAGCGAACTGATTTCCTGGATTTTTTGTTTTATCCTTAAATTTCAGGATAACGTATGTGTTGTAATGGGCTGGTAGAGAGGGACTGGGTGTAAATGAAGGAGTGCTTTTGTGTGAAGAAACATTGCGCTGGGGAGTGTGAGGAGAGGTGTGATAATGGAAAACCAGAAAGAGGGGAACTGGGAGAGATGGAACTCAGGCTGACAGACAAGTAGATGGAAGAATTGTACAAGAAAAAAATAGAAGAAGGGATGAGGGCATTCAAACATAAACAACAGGATGGAGAACATGAGATTTGGGAGAAGAAAGAAAGAGAGAGAAACCCAAGGGGAGAATCTCTTGGGTACTGGCCTATTTTAACACATGAACTATGTTTTCTCCCTCTCCCCCTCTCTACCTCTCCTGCTCTCTCTCTCTCTCTCACACACACACACACACACACACACACACACTCACACCCACACACACACACACACACACACACACACACACACACACACACGAACACACACACGCACACACACACACACACTCTCACACACGCACTCACACACACACACGCACTCACACACACACACACACACACACACACATATGTATTTGTGGCACATGGTGACAATTGTGCTGCAGCATACAAGACATTAGCAAAATGTCAAACCAAATCATCCATGAATTTAAATTGGATGACTCCTCCTCCCATAGTTGGGAGGTGCAAAATGAATTATCAGGATATAATTTGTCAGAAATGCAAAAAGAAAAAGAAAATACAAATCAGGTTAAATTTACGGTTACTGGACCTGCAGTCCACCCGTGAGGTTTCTACTGTGACTTACACTCTCCTGTGCATCTATTGTACTGCTATGGAAACAGATGTAAATAAATCCTCCTCAGCAAGAAGATGAACATGTTCGGATGACTCAGTCGCAAAATTTATAGAGTGAAAAACACACTTTAAGGGCACTGAGAAAAAAAAATGAAGGATACAACCCTCTTCCTTTTAACACTGACATAAAAATAAGTTTAAAGCACTTATTTTAAGCTACAGATAGTTGTGCTGTTTGTGCTGTGCTGTTTAACTACATTAAACAGCATTACTAAACAGGGCTTAAAGTCTCCAACAAATTTGTAAGAAAACAATAGTAACAAACAAAAGCCAATGATACAGACTTTATAGAGAGTGATTTAAAACTGAACAGAACTATTTATACAAGAATTCTGTGTATGTAATTGTATTACTTAACCTCATTATGAAATACCTGAACACATATTTGGTTAAGCTCAGAGGCTCTTCTGCGGCTATCCTTATGTCATATTTGAAGTTCTTTTAAAATGTACCAGAACTGGTATCTTAAATGATTGCATTCAATAATACGCAGATTACAAAAAAAACAAACAAACTGGGGGTAGCTCTATGTCTGCAAATCAAAACTTAGTTGTGTTGACTAGCTTAAAGGTGTAAATATATACCTTGTGTATATTAGGAGAGAATTCCTGCAAAACACAGGGCTCCCCTCAATGAACCTAACTAGAAATATACAGTAAATGGTAAAAACAATGGAGTCTGATTTTATGCTTATGGTGTGGCAGAAGTGTTATCATCACCTTTTTCTGTGCTTGGCTGAAGTAGCAGAGGACGATATGATGATATGCTCAGCAAAGACATGTAAACATCTGTGTGGGTGAAAATGTAGTTCCCTATAATGTATTTTTAGCATTCAGTTCTACGTTTTTAATACATTATCTTTTTACAATACAATACAACAGTTTGTTGCTGCACACCATTTACTATGACAAATAAACTTGCTCAACAAACCACATCTGCTCTTGCTGTGCATTTATATAATGAGTTGTTTGTGCTGAAGGAAAGGTGTGAATACAGTGGGTTTGTGTGTTTTTGATTAGATGGAAAATTGAAATATTTCTCATTAAAAAAGATCTGGCTGTGACTGCATTGGAGACAGCAGAGGAGGCTGGCATGATTAAGCTGCTTATGAACAATGGAAAGCAAGGAAAATCACACAGACAGACACAACTTTTTCAGATTCTGGAATTGCTCTCAGCATGCTCAAAATCACATTCAGTCTAATGCCAGCTCCCAGCAGTTCCATGTAAAAATGGTGTTTTGTGACATTTCCAACATGGCATTTGTCTGTGGGACCATCTGTGAGGGCCAACTGGTCTGTGTCAACAGCAAAAATGTCCACTGACACACAAAAATGTGCATGCGCGCAAACACACACACACACACACACACACACACACACACACACACACACACACACACACACACACACACACACACACACACACACACACACACACAGATGCAAGAATGCATGCGTGCCCACACGCACCTGTGCACATACACATCCATGTCTCATATCAATTCACAGTTGAATATGAGAAGCATCTCCAAACTCATAAAAATGCCCTTAGGGATAACATTAGGAGTTGCTATTGCTCCCTCACAAGTCATACCCTCTCTAATTGAAACACAACTCCATTTAGTTCATGGAAAAATGCCACTTTTCAAATTAACAAATTTAAAGATGATGAATTGACTGATAACTGAATATGTAAGTGTTGGATGTGAAATAAGTGAATACAATACAAGTTTTCTCTCTCTCTCCCTCTTTCTCTCTCTCTCTCTCGCTCTCTCTCTCTCTACACACATGCACATATACATATAAACATACACGCACACACATATATAAATGTCTTCACTCCAAAAAACAGTCTTGCCATCTATGTACCTGCAAAAAAACATGCAAGCATATGTTTAATAGCATGCTATTTAATGAGCTATCAACTTAAGTGCTGCAGACAAATAAAGGCCCCAAACCAGAGCCAGACTTCCATCATAAGATAAAACCCTAATGAGATTGTTTGTGATCCCACTGCTTGTCAATGTAACAACATGTGTGTTCAATTGTCCTATTTTTATGCAAGTGCATTGTGGTCATTACAATGGCAGATAACTTGTATTTAGTGAGTACAATAGTACGTGCAAGCAAAAAATGTGACTGTATCATAAATGTTGCAATGTGTCTTGATGAGATACTCGTTAAGTAATTCTGTTTCTAAATTAAATTTAAAGAGAAATTTAATGTTTTTTAACATATGACATAGCAAAAACTTAGGTTTTGCAATTTTTTGCAAGTCCAAAGACACACCGTTGTTCTGAGCACTATCTCCATTTTTTAGGATTGTGTGGATTTTTTAAATCTATTTTTCGTTAAGAGACCAATCACTGTTCACACAAGCATTGGCTCTCTCTCAAAAAGGCATGACTCTAGAACACAAACCTTTTCATGTTGCTTGTATCATAAAATGTAATACATATCTCAAATAAAGCACCCCATCCACACACAGACACACACTCGCCTCTATTCTACAGCTCCTCTTCCAATTTTTCCTCTTCAGAGTATCTTGCCCCCACCCTCTGTCACTTACCTTGACCCTCCAAAAAGCAAACCTTCCTCCACCCATCAACGACACCGTCACTCATCCCCTGCCCTTTTACCTTTCCTCTCGCCTTCCCTCTAATGGTAAACCCTTTACTGTGTTCTTCCTTACATTTATCTAGCTGCAATGTCGACATTGTCAGCTGACACATCCTGACAAGATACAAACACACACAAGCACACACGCACACACACACACACACACACACACACACACACACACACACACACACACACACACACACACACACACACACACACACACACACAGACCTTTACACGCTAGATTATGTGGCTAATTGAATCAAAACGATCCAATGGCCGACGGGAAGATGGGAAGAGGATATCTAATTTGACCCAGTGCTGTATGACATTGTTCCACATTTAGGACAGAACCGCACAGAGGAAGAAATACAGATAAGGAAGAGTTTAGGAAGATAATCCAGATTTACCCTCATACAACTTGATCTTCAACCTCTACACAAGCTTAGGCAATATTACAAAAAAAGTACATGATGTAAGGAAGCCCCTTTTTGTATGTATGTATCAAAATATCTGACTAGATACAAGACAAACATATATTTTTGAATTCATTTATTAAAATAATTAATTTTCAATAATTTCACTTTTGTACAAATGCTAAAATAATTGTTACATACATTTGTTTGTACATTACTAATTCAAGGAAATTATTTTTAAGGCAATGAATAAATAATTTACTCATGAAATCTTCATTTGATTTTTAACTGAAGAAAATATGTTGAACTTTAGAAAATAGATCAAAGTTTCACTGATGGTAAAACATAATAATTTCCATAACATACATTCATTTCTTTCCTATCTTTACACACATACACAGTGGTGATGGAAAGACCCGTGAGAGACCTCCCATGTTTTTCTTGGTTCCTAATGGATGTTGACAAATAACTACTTCATCACACAGGCAGACATATTTTCCATGAAATAACTTAACGGTCCATCAAGACAGGTTTGACATGTTCATTTTTTTGTGCTATGAAAAAGCACCTGTCAAACCTACTTCCTCCACTTCATATTTAATGTTCCCGGCAACTGCTTTCAGTTGGTAGCTTAAACCCACCTCTCACAACCAGGCAGTTTTGCACTTGTTTGATATGATGTGGTTAATATGATGAAATTTCCTTTATTGCAGGAAGATAGCACCACCTTGGCTTGTGCTACCTGACTGAGTGACAGCTATGGTCAGGATTTGTCTGTCATTCAGGAATGTGTTTGTGTGTTTGTGGGTTTTAAAATAATTTTTAGAAATACATTTTTTGAAAGGTGAATCTCATCTGGAGATTCAAATGTACAACATGAGATGACAGTCACACATACTAAATCTCATTTATTAGGGTAAAAGAGAGACATTTTCCAAAACCTTGGCTTTAATTTCTTTAATTAAAATGTATGATTATAAAACAGTAATAAGATCACTGGGAAAAAAATATGCCTTAGAGTATACATCGCTCCTATATTTGTTGTACAACAGTATTTGGCCATCAGTGATCTTTTTCTCCTATGTCTAAAATACAATTAACACAATCCCTTAAGCATCCAGAAATTTATCAAGGCCCAAGCTAATAATTATTTTTGCATCTCCATTCAAAAAGGTCTGTTTTTGCACCAACTGCCCTTTATGCTTGTGTTCATTTTTAATACCTGATGCTGTGTGGCAGTATATTAAAATTAGTGTTAATTTAGTTTCCGAACACTGCATTGAATACATGCCCAGTACACCTGTACAAAGTGAGTATTCTGGCATTCTGTTCTGCACAGTAAAATTCCAAAATGAGATTGCTAGTTGTACAAAAACATCATCTGACACTGCCTCCAAAAGGCCAAGATGACATTAAATGTCATTTCAACAGTTTATTACCCCCCAAAAAATTGAATACTGTCATGGCAGTCTGAGGAAATTTACATTTTCTTATTTTATATGCACAAAAGTTATCTAACAATGAAAAAACAAACAAACAAACAAAAAATTAAAAAACTGATAATTTTTACGGTACATCCTCAAAAGCACTTCAGCCAGTAGGAGACTGAAAAAAGGTGTCAGAGTTCTCCTTAGACTCCTGATTTCATTTATTGACTTCAGAGTTTGTTATTATTGCTTGCACTTGGTATCTGTTTTTCTTTATAGTTTTTTTCTACTGTTTCATTACCTTCCCTTTTCATCTGGCTTACTTTACTTCCTGCTTCATTTCACACTGTTGAATAATCAGTCCTCATATTCACATCCTGCCCCTGATGTTTCTCGTCATCGCCCTGTCTGCTTTGGAGCCCCTTACTGTGAGTGGTCTGCCATGTGTATCAGTCTTTGGATATTATGTTTGGTTCTTTTGACCATGCTTGCCTCTTACACATGTGTCACTTTTCTTATATTCTGGATGTTAAATGACCCTTTATTCACCAATTAATAGTCTATAAGACATCTTAACGACAACAGCTTTGTTGCTTGCCTTTTGGGAATAAATAAACTAAAAAATCTAGCAGTCAATTATTTAATCCCCCCCATGCTGACAGAAAGTCATTGTTTAAGTTCTCAAAAGCATTTGCAGGAAAACACAGCATATTCCTTGCAAACAAGAGAAGTAACAATTGACTCATTTCTAAACATACATTATGTTTGGTTGATTGCTAGGATATTTAATCAAAAGAAAGTGTGTGGTTGTTAAATTATTTCACTATCACAGCAATGTTGCTTTTGGTATGACTGTCAAAAATATCATTTTAATCTGTCCAGTTTGATAACATTCTACATTTAAAATGGTCTTTTGTAATTGTCCATTCCTTTTAATATTTTTATCTAGAAAAAGCATTACAATGCAGGCTCAAACTAATAACATCAAGGTTTACTTAATAATAAGTAAATACATATACAAACAAAAAAATACATTTATTTATGTGATTAGCAATTAATAATAAAACTTTTTGGCTGACAATTAAACAAAAGTGCTTTGCTGTATTTTGACTTCTTGCAGAGCTGTTCGCTGAATGCTGAGTGACCTTTTGATTTACATCTCCACAATGAATGAGTCCGAGCTCCACCTTTCGGCCTCTCTGTCACAATTTTCTCTTTCTGTCAGCCTGCCAGCCCCCCTTAACCTCCTCTCTTCTTCTGTGCAGCTGAGCCACCCAATTAAACAACAAGACTGACCTCAGATCTGGATCTTTCAAACTCCAAAGAAGCGCTGAACTTTTGCCCCAGACTAAAATCAGCCAAGATACAAAAAACATTTGACTGTTGAATATTTGTTTTCCTTTAATAAAAACAACAGAAACAAAACCAGAGGTAACTTCAAATGGGTCTTGTCTTTTTCAAATGACAATGATATTCCAATGGAATTTCAGTTTATATGAATGAAAATTAAAAGTCAAACATACATTTTTGATATCATTCCCACATATTGGACATACACTATCAAAGAAAGTAGTGTTGAATCACTAAAACTTCATGTCATGAGTTATGTTTTTAAGTTACACATATGTAAGATATACATAGCACTCATCGCACTGAGACATGGTGGTCAAAATTACGAATGACCTTTTACTTGCATCAGGACTAATCTCTGTTCCTGTGCTTTTAGATCTCAACGCAGCATTTGATACCTTCAATCAACAATTTCTTTTTAGAATAGACTTGAATATTTGATTAAGATTGGGGTAACTGCACTTGACTGGATCGCTGGATCACTATGTGAGGGATCTCAATTTGTACATGCAAACAAGATGTCCCCTGCATGCATCAAACTAAGCAATGGTATAATTCAAGGTTCTGTGCATGGACCGATACTTTTTTAACTTATATAAACTTCCTTCATGTAAACTCATAGGGGGAAGAGTGGGGTAAATTTTCACTGCTATGCTGATGACACCCAGCCTTATCTATCACTCTTTGAGCCAGATGAAACCAGTGGGTTTACTTAACTCAAGAGGTATCTTGAGGACATAATGGTCTGGATGACGACCAATTTCTGTTGCTTAACTCTGACAAAAATTGAAATCATCATTCTGGTCTCTAAACATCATAGGAACACCTTACCTAATAATATAGTTACTCTGGATAGTGTCATACTGGCCTCCAGAACCAGAGCTAGAGTTGGAAACCTGTGAGTTATCTTGAAAGGGGTCTGTCTTTAAGTTCAAAAGTTTGATCAAAAAGGGGTCTTCTTTCACATATGCTATATTGCAAAAATCAGTCCTATTCTGTCTCAAAATGCAGACAAAACGCTTATGCTTTTCTCCCTTCCAGACTACATTATTTTAATTTGCTCTTGTTGGGCTGTTCTAATAAGTCATTAAAGACTCTTCAGTCATTCAGAATTCTGCTGCACGTGTCCTACAACGAACTAGTTTGAGGGATCCTAATCTCCAGAATTGACTTCTCTGAATTGGCCTCATACAATTCAGAGTGGAATTTTAAATCCTTCCTTTGCCTATGAAGCCCTATATGACCAGGCAAAATTATATCTAAAAGAACTCTTAGAACCCAATCAACGAGTCAGATTGTAACACTCCGAGGACCCAGGGCTAATTGTGATCTCTTGAGTCACTAAAAAGCAGATCGGGAGCCTTGCATTCCATTACGAAGCTTCTCTTGAGTAGAAATTTCTTCCGGTCCGGTTGCACTGCCTTAGTCTGTCATGGACTATCCAATGATACACCTCTCTCATTTCTCCCATTCTTCCTATCCTGTCTGCATTCATGTCCTATCATTAGTGCATGATAGTAAGCTCATATCTTCTCGTGAGTCCTTGGCCTCTCTCATTTTGCAGGTTCCGATGGGACGTGGCATGATCTACTGCAGCAGTCACACAAGCATATGCCATTACTATTTATTTTATGAAAATTAAAGGCATTATTATTGTATCATTTATATATCATAGCTATAGTGCTCTCATAGCTATGACCATGCAACTGCCAGCGCTACTGGTAATAGTAGTAATAGATAATTTGCACCCGTCTCTTGACTAGATTTTAACCAACAAAAAAAGTAGTGAAAAAAAAGCTATGATAAAGCTAATGATGTGTTATATGTAAACCTGACAGTGACATCACACATTTTTCACAGTCTATTTTGCCTGGAAGGTCTAATGACAGTAGTCATTTTTCCTAAACATTTGTCAGTAAATATCATAAAGCAGTTTGCAAAAATAGGGAGCCATTTAAAACAAATGATCAACAACAAAAACAAAACCACAGCAGCACATTTCACAATTGATAACAGAATGTGACAGGAATCAGGTTTAACTAACTATTTTAGCTTATTGGTGGACACTTCATTGAATTCTGTGCTTCCTTCTTTGGACAAGGAGAGGGAACTTTAAGTTCACACAATAAAAGACATCAAGGGAGACAATGTGCAATAAGGACTTGAATATGAAACCCTTTGTGCACAAGAACAACTCAAAAGGAAAAAAATCTGAACTCATCAGCCAGAGCGACATACTCTGCTTTTATGTCCTTCCTTTTCTTTTTTGTCCTCCCTTTTCCTTTTTCCACCCTTCAGCAAACTCCTCTCATTTTCCCACTGCAGTCGTCTGCCTGTTTAATCAGAATAAGCAGCTGGGGACAGAAAGACTTATTTCTGGCTGATTTAATGGCTCTGCAGAAATCCTTTTTATTTCACCTGCTAATAGCACTAGCCCGACAGCCTCGCATGGAGACAATAAGCCACGTGGCAGACAGAAAGGACACAGAAAAGAAGAACACAAAATGAGTGACAGCAACTATGTGATATTCAAAGATGGTTGGGAAAAAAGAAAACAAAAACATCATGGTAAGGTTAACTCTTTTCTAACTTTGTCACAAATTAACACCACTGAATGGCACTCCTGCTGCCAAGATCAATGCATTCTGATGACTTTGGCTTCATCAAGGTAAAAATGCTAGAAATGGAGTTCTTTAATACAAATAAGACCGTCATAATAGTGAGGATATAACTTCACTCAAACATCAAATAACATGAACAACCTGAAGGTAAAACTAGATTATCATAACCAAATTAAATGATTTTAAGATGACATATTTTGATAATTTCACAAGGAAACTTCTGATATTGTGGCAGGTGAAAGGGTTGATGATTCAAATTTATGTAAATAGTTTGAACATTATTGAGCTCTTTAGTGCTGCATTTGAATCAGTAATCACATTGAGTGTTCTTTTGTGCAAATGAAAGTCAATCACAATTCAATCTGCACACTGGAGCCACATTTTAATACCAGCACAATCTTACCATCGTGATGACAAATCATTGCTTGGGGTAAATGGGTCACTGCTGACAAAGATAAACTAGCAGGCAGGACTTTTGGAAAGGGTGGAAAAGCAGTCACACAGACTGGCAGATCGAAAAGTCAAACACAGAAAAGAGAGCTGTGACGAATAGTGTCTTCTTTGCTTGGAACAGGATATGGATTACTGCATAGCAGGGAAGGTTGGAAGTCAGTTAACAGAAAGTACAGGTCAGACAGAAATAAGTATCGAGGTATTTTACTCAGAATTCATTGCTGAGTTATTCCCTCAATTATCTGTCACTCAAACCTGAGCTGAGAGCAATATCTTTATTCACATTTGGCAAAGAAACACACACACGGGTGTGCTTGACAAATATCACACAGTCGGTCACACAGGTGCACATATGTAGGCAACCAAGTTGTAATATCTGGATGTTAAAATCAAACATGCATTCAAATTAAAGCTTATCCAATATTTTATTTCAGTTGTTGCTTAGTAACAGCACATTCAAGGATTGTTTATAGAGAATGTCATACAGTTCATCTAAGATGGGAACTGAAAGGGACAGATGGGGTGATAAGAACGATAAAGGGGAAAGCTGCTCTGTCCATGCACAGGTGACTAGGTGTTATGAAAGATGAGAGGAATCTTTTGTGGCTGAATGATATGGCACTAAACGAAATACGTCTGTCTCCATCTCTCATTTGTCACACAGGAAGGCTAGTGTCAAAGATTTGGGGTCTTACATCATCATTTGATTAAATAATGAAACTAATAAAAACATACTGCAACATCACTAACGAGCACAAACTTCCTCTTAGTATATTAACGATGATGAATGAGAAGGTCTCCCTGATAAAATTATATTTTTTCTGATATCAGTGATTCCCACCATAAACCATCAAGCTGGGTGGTGGACCTTTTTCAAGGGGGAATTTTTGAACACAGGTGTAATGAAAACAAATTAATGTCATTGGCAAAAACCTATGATTTTCCTCCTATTTAATGTCAAAAAAGCTCCCTTGGAGGAGTCTATTGGTTTAGTATTACATTTTTTTCTTTTGTTACACTTTCAGTGCATGTGTAAAGAAGTGATGGGTACACATTCCTCAGTGATCTGGAGGAAATTGTACCAAAAACATGTGCACAAACTCATCAGCAAACACAGACAGAAGAAGCAGTCAAAGAGGATTTGAATTTAGGATTCACAAATGTTTCATGAGGAGCAATGTGTATTCACTGAACATATTCTCAAAAACATTTTTCATGCAGCTCCACATTGTTGAGCGGAATTACGGAGGCCTGTGTGAGCGCCAGTTGGGCAGCATGCGTGGCCTCCAGTGTCTGTGCTGCGACACCTGGCCATCCCCACCCCAATACCCTCCCTCCTCCCACACGTGCAAGTCTTGAGTATTGTTGAAATGTCTTATTATGTTGCTTATGTGCTGAGATGTTTTTTTTTTCCCAATCCCACACTTGCCCCCCCTACAGTAGCCGAGCTTGGCGGTGTACGATGACAATAAAGCTTCTTGAGTCTCGAGTCTTAAATTCAATGGTAATGTTAACATGATGTTCCTAAGTATAGTGATTATAGCAAAAACTGCTCTGTGTCTGAAGTGTCGTATCAGAAGTGCCAATTTCACAATCATAGGTGGGTCAGTCAATTAATATTTATTGATATGCGCTTCAGCGTGCTTTCAAAAAATATTGTGTCCCATTCTATGGTGTTTTATGGCCAAAGTAGCCATAATTATGTACGAACTCACATCACGTGTTTCTCATTGAGGGACGGAAGATATTGTGGACTGTGGGCTGAAGCAAAACAGGATTGCAGACATAACTGTTCTGCTCAGACAGGCAGTATAGAATGGTAGGTTTTTGTTATTTAAATGGTCTCTGCTCTCTACACTGCTTCATCACCTTGCGGTTACACTGGACTACATTCACGCATTTACACACACACTCACACAACCATGGCAGCAGAACTACGATGCAAGGCGCTAAACAGCCTCAGTTGCCCCCCCCACCCCGACTATCCTCGCCCACTCCGCGCCTGCCCCACCCCC
>CAAKHD010003976.1:31960-54172 GCA_901007705.1 Fistularia tabacaria | reverse complement strand
CCCTGAGGGGGTGTGCGGGAACTGGCGATCCCAGTGACCCCCCCCCCCCCCCTTCCCCTCATGAAATAAAATAAAATAAAATAAAATAAAATAAAATAAAATAAAATAAAATAAAATAAAATAAAATAAAATAAAATAAAATAAATGATTCTCGAAAAATATGGACGACAAGTAAAATGGTTTTGCAAATCTTCTTGGCAGGGAAAATAAAATGTTTGCAAAGGGAAAAAAGATGATGAATGCAGAATTTCTTTCATTTTTACTTGTGCAACTTTTACATTTTATACTTAGTTAAAATTGCATTATTTCGTGGTAGTGATTTATTTTCTATTGGAGTTGATCGCTGGCCCGCTTTGGTCTTGTTTTAAAACGTATCACTTTTAAACTTACTCACAGGCCTGACTAAGGGTGTACTTAATATTTCTCTATATTTATGTGAAGCCGCGAAAGTGACACAGATTTAAATATACCGAAAAACACAACAGAGTTCGATCTTCTCCCACTCTGCGCAATTTGCCTGCAGCTCTACGAGCCACACCTGAAGGCAACCAAAAGTTGGCGCGACAGCTTACTGTAACTGCTTGATTAGCGGGTCCAACAGCCAATGAAAAGCTTGAAATAGACGACATCCGTCAGTGGTCGTTTTTATTGGCTGGATCATCTGTTGGATGATGATGATGATGATGATAATAATGATAACAATGTTGATGATGGTAATAATAACTGCAACACTGCTACTACTACTACTACTACTACTACTACTACTACTACTACCACTGCTACTACTACTACTACTACAACTAATAATAATAAACATTGCTGTCCTTCGACCTGAGTGACCTCACAATTGGCGCTCACACGTCAAAGTCTAAAGAAGCCTTTGACCTGTCGTGCAATGACAGTCTTTGCCCAAAAACCCGAGGGTTTATTGGTCCGGATCGATACATTCTGTCCGGAACGCATCTGATCGGAGGAATCCACCCGATCAATTGGAGAGACCACACAGATTGATTGCTGGGGGGGGGGGGTCTGACGTAATGAGGTACAAGAAACAAATTATTTTAATATTAAAAAATAAATAAATGGGTAATATTGGGCAATATTATGATAGTAATTTCGAAATGGGGTTTCCATTGTCAGTGCATTGTGATTTTCTTAAATATACGGCATCCATTCAAAGTAGAACTACACTTTAAACCGTTTTTTTTGTCTGGCTCACTGTTCAATGTTGATATGTAGCGCCCCCTCGTGGACGGTTCCGCCGAGTGGATTGCTGTCGAGCAGCACGGGCAGGCAAATATTGCAATGTTTATTCTAAGTATATTCTAAGAATCTTTGCACGAGAAAATGTTTTAATTCTCAAGTTCCTGTGTGATATAATGCCATTTGACTTTCACCAAGAATGGTGGAATGTTTCTCCCGCCTTTGTTTTCAATAAGCCTCAACTGTTCCCAGACATTGTCATTGACGAAGTTTTAAAAAACTGAAGTCAAACTTTGCTCATATGCAGAAAGGCCAAGATGCAGTTGTTAATTTTCCAAGAAAAAGCGAAACACTACGGATGTTTTTTTAATGGCTGAGAAAGCTGCTTAAGCCGTTGGCTCGCGTACAGTTTTCAAGTTAAATTTGTTTGTCTCTTACCTCTGATGACTGATAGCTATGCTCCACAACAAGTGACATATAGAACGACATCAAAAGACGGCATAATGTCAAATACGATAATGATTTCACAGTACATTACATTGTTTCCCCATCATATCTAAATGTCATGAGCAGCCAATGCAGAGGAGGAAAAACAACAACAACAACAAAACCAAGGCAGATAATGCATATATAAATACATTCAAGACTGCAGCAACACACGGTCACGAAACCAGGGTTGATAAGCAGTATGAGTATTTCCAAAAGGCAATCATTTGTTTTTTAATTCTATTCTCTGTGCACCATCAACACAAACAGAAAGACTCGAGTAACATTCCTGTAGAACCCGCCAGCGGCTAAACACTCTTTGAAGGCCTTGGCAGGACCAGCTTCAGCCCGATATCGACGACGCAGGAGGGCATGTAAGAGAGCGGGATCCAGATGAGCTTTGCATCCCAGCCAGCGCTGTATCGTGTGCGCGGGTAGGCGGCTGTGAGCGCGTGCTCCATGCAGCCCGTCACCTTGGTGAGGTCGGAGTCACAGACGGCATTCATGATCAAACGCTGGACCTTGATGTCTGCGAAAGAGAATCGTTGAGGAGACGCCGTGATCTTTGCGAAAGCCCCATGCAGCTGCATCGTGCAGTGTCCTTTTTTATTTTATGTCACAATGAAACAAGCACGTTAAAAACAATGTGGCTTAATAGTTATTGAGACAAAATTCCAATGTGAATTGCATTTGATTGTTATGTGAAGATTTACAACTATCATTTCATGAATTTGCTTGAAATGTGTTGAAATTGCTATCTTGACAGCGAAGATGTTGACATGACCTTATTTAAAATTTGCATAGTAGATTTTGCATTCCCTTCCATCCCCTGAAAATTTAGATAAGCAATCCACTTACATTTATCCAGGTACCTGTCGCCGTAGCTGGCTTGTACTTCAGGACTCAGCTGGTTCCACAGCCGATGCAGCTCCCTCTCCAGGGGTTCAAGGCTGGTCACCGCAGTCTTAAAAAAGCCCGGCTCGATGATGCACACCTTTATTCCAAAGTAGTTTATATCTCTCCTGATGACACAAAGCATCACATGATGGAAATCAGTCATGTGTGGTCAAGAACAATTTTGGGGATGTGTTACTACTTTCAACGTTTCAGCACGTTTTAAGGGTATTCTCCCATTTTTAATGAATATTTTCAATATTCAGGTAGCATGTGTTTGTATATTCACATGCGTACACATAGACTACACATAATCGGAGAGATATGAGCACAATGAGTGCACTGTATATCAGTACATGGAGAGACTTGATCATTCTGAACTCCCTCCATGTACTTCTAGCTACAGCCACTGGGAGGTTCGGTGAATCCCCGGAGCAAATCGAAACTGTGTCCGCTTTTAATGGGGCCCTTACAGAGGTCTTACCTCAGGCAGTCAGAGAACGACTCCACAGCAAACTTGGAGATGCAGTATCCGCCGCCGTTCGCGGCCACTCTCCCCAACACCGAAGCCACGTTAACGACGCGCCCGCGGGCCTTTTTGATGAGTGGCAGGAAGGTCATCGTCATGGCGATCACGCCATTCATGTTGACCTTGAGCGTGCTGTTAAAATCCTCCACTTTCATCCACTCGGAGGGACCCATGGGCAACGAGCGCCCGGCGTTGTTGACGATACCCCAAAGTCCTGAGCGAAAGACAAACGAGAAAAGAAGTTCTGTGATCAACACATGCTTTTATCAAACGTCAGCTTGTCGCGCGAAATTAACGAAAACTTTCTGAAGTAATCAGATATTTTACTAAATCATGTGGTGAAAAAATGTGTTTTAAAAAAATACTAATATCCTGATTAAAATGTAACTTAAGTATAGATAGATAGATAGATAGATAGATAGATAGATAGATAGATAGATAGATAGATAGATAGATAGATAGATAGATAGATAGATAGATAGATAGATAGATAGATAGATAGATAGATAGATAGATAGATAGATAGATAGATAGAACCACCTTGATTTAAAGTATAAAAAGTAAAAGCATGTATGAGATCAGAGAATGTTGAGAATGAATCATGAGAATGTTGTAGGGTAATATAATAACAAATTAACATCTGGGAGATACTTGAAAGTTGTTATATAGAAACAATAGGGAAATAGATAGAATATCTCCATTTGAAAAACAATGAATCAGTCAAGTGACTAAAAATACCCCAAAATGCTGATTCGAGGCGCGATTGGAGCAAATGTACTTTGTTGAACTCCACTGCTGCTCACCCTTATCGCCAACCTCTTTCTTGGTCCACTCCATGGCCTTTTGGATGCTGTCCTGACTGGTCACATCCAGCAGGACGGTCTTCAGGTAGGGCCCGGCGACTCGCTTCAGATCATCCGCTCCCTTCTCTGTCAGACAGCCCGCCAGCACACGGAAACCTTTACGGTCAAGTTTCTTACACAGCAGGTTTCCGAACCCCGAGTCGCAGCCCGTCACGAAGACGTACTTGTCATTGATATCCTCGATCTCAAGGCTGTCTCTGTACAGCCAGGCAACAATCCACAGCACCGCAAAGGTAGCGGTGATGTACAACCAAGCATTTTCCCTGTTAGAGCAACAATAAGTGTAATGACGAAAGGAAGGAAAGCTGCCAACTGCGGTTTAAAGGGGTAAATTAATGGCAAAAATGTAACATTGTTGGTATTTCTCACCCTAAAAGGTCGTAGATGAACTGTGTGTCCATGTTGCTGGCGGTTGTTCTTCGGTCAACTGGAGGACTAGAAGGAAAAAAAAGGAAAGGGAAAAAAAATATATCAAAAAAAGAAAACCTTGAGCAAATAAATGTTACAAGGTGCTGATACGGCAACCTGCCAAATCCAGTTTTCAGAAATGGAATGGAAAAGTACTACAGACTTCAGGAATCCTATCCTAAAAGCCCAAATAAATTTCACGATATTATGATTTTATTGATGCATTACGCCGGTTTCTTGGAGTCGCTTGTTTTACAACTGAGCTCAGGACACCCCGAGTTTCTCAAGCAGGGGTCTTTGGTGGACGAAACGCTTGAAATATCCGCTGTGGCCACATGAGAAATCTTTGGTTTAATACTCTTAACAGAGGACAGAAAGGCATTTGTGAGGGACGGGGACCCAGCATGGGAGGGGTGCATTGTTTTGGAGCATAAATTTAATGCCTGTGACCGAGCCGCTTAAGCTTCACATTGCTGAAAACCAATTAGTTTTCAAGCTTATTTCTGGGAAAAGCCAGGAAAAAAAAAGACACATCTATGGGTTATTGTTATTTATTACATCAGAATTACCTGCAGACATAATTATTCGACTCAGACAATGGCTGTCAGCATTGTAATGTTAATTAAAAGCATACTGCGTTGGTAAATTGCGTTTCGCGGGGAAAAAAAAAATTCAAGTCTTTGCGGTTTTAAAACACACTTGCTTAGAATGAACAAAACTAAGAAAAAATCAAGGTGAAAAAAATCAAAGAAAAATAACACGGTAAAAAAAGAACCCCAAATATAATGTGACCTGTTCATTCTAACCACATAGTTATTTATTGATAATATGCAAATGTCTATTGGGAGAAAAGGGAGGGAGAAGAGTTTGTAACTATTTCATGTTGGAAAAAAAAACACACACAAGAAAACATTGTTATCCTACCTTTTCCTGTTTTTGAGAAATGATGGATCCCCTCAAGTTACCCGGCTCCTTCCCTTTCCCTTTCAGGTTGTGCCTCAGTCTTTACTCGGAGGACCGGTCAGAAAGAGGCTTTATCCCTCCGGTTTATCCCTTAAGACAAGTCCACAACTGGTAATCCCAAATCCATAACCATTTGGTTTGTGTAAGTGTGTTTGTTGAGGGTTGGAAAAAAAAAAGGGTGGGAAATACTGAGAGAATTTTCAGTACAATGGTATATATAAGAACTTGTTAGTTCAGTGGGGTTTAAATGTAATCCGGCTTCCCATGACATACTGAATTACCCTTCACTCACTTCTGATCTCCCCTTTGGAGGATATTTTTTTTTCGACGAACAATAATTATCAATATGATCAGAGTGTCTTTTTTAATTCCATTATCCCATGTGTGAAACATCAACGTCGATCACACCATTTTGCTGCTAATTTCAAAGTGTACATTACACACTACGCATATACTTTTATAAACAAATTATCTCTAACTTAAGGAATGCTGCTTGTTACATGGAATGAATTTCAACAAAGCCCTGTTTCATTCCCCTGAATTTTTTTGTAAAACCTGGTCCAGGGAGACCAGGTTCATCCTCTATTCCACAACAAGTACATGCTGATGGATCGCGTATTTAACCGACCGGTTTCAAACACTTGTTTTCTGTTATCATGCAACGATCGTCCATGCGATCGATCATGTGGACTCTCTTGTGCATCATGACATAACTCTCCTTCACGTAACACATTCCTCTACACGTTTAATCTATCCCAGCAAATATGTAACCGGTCATCAATGTTTTGCTAGTATATCTGGTATTTAGAAATAGCCTTGCAGAGCTCACTCCGCATTCTTTTTTATTTGGTTGACGGACGCGGAGTATGAAAAACTTCTGACAAGAGAATCCTTTTCAAAAAATATTCATGTTTCAAATCAACAATAATCTGGGTTACGCTCATTGTAAATGAAGGAGAAACTGCTGTAAATTGAAGTGTTTTGCAATTATTAGGATTCTCTGTACATAATCATCCACCAAACTCAATTCACAGACATACACAAATATTACTTCTAATTGTTTTTTTTTTTATTAAATACAATATTCACGAATTTCCCCTTGGGGATCAATAAAGTATTCATTCATTCATTCATTCTACCCATCATCGAACTGTAGCAAACTTGATAGTACGGCACGGTTTACATTATTCATTGACAAGGCTTACGTAGACATTGCAAAAATCATAATTCAGGTATTAGGGTGGTGAGAAAAAGCATAAATTAAATGCATTAATGTCAAACTAGAGACCAGGGGACATGTGGCACTTTGTTTTAAGCCTGTTAAATGCATTTAAATATCAACATTTCAAAGAGCCTCACAACCAAACAGATGTCAGACCCAGATCTAATTATGGTAAAACTCCCATATTTCTGGGTTCGGATGTTTTATACCTCTTGCAAAACACCAATATTCTAAATCCAACTAAATTCCTGTATCTTTCTCTGAAGACTTGTTGCAATACCATCGTTTACACTGGGGTTTTGGCATCTTTGTTGATGAAAGCCTGCTCTCTGGTACATTCTGACTGGTTCCAGTGTATTGAGTCTCAGCTGTAAACGTCTCACGTGGCTCCCGATTCCAATTAAGAGGAGGCCGACTGCGGCTGACCCTTCTGCACGTACTCCAGGGCCGTGGCAATGGTCCTCATGTCCATCTCAATACTGCGGGCCCAATTCTCCACATCCCCAATTTCCTGTAGAAAAAAAGCGAGTAGCATTACAATGGGAAAAGTCATAGTTTTTTGGTGTTGTTTACAAAAAATGATAACGCTTCAAGTTTATTTTTCCTGAGCAGAATTAGGAAAGGTTATATTGTATTCATTTTTAAAAAAAGGATTTCCAAACACAGCAGTCCCTCAAACGCAAATAAAAAAGTAAGCCATGCCTGGAAATAATTTATACTACTCAAAAACAAAAGGTTTGCTGTTTTTATAAATTTGATTCCCTCAGATTTTCCAAGTGTTCCTTTTTTCCTGATTGCTTTTGGTCATTTTCCTATCACACTGAATTGAAATAGTTTAACAGGCCTTAAAAAAGTTTAAGTAATTTCTTACTTTTTTTATCGCTTTTATTGTAATTCAAAGCATTTCAACAAGATCCCTTGTAAAATTAACATTCATCTTTTTGACTATGGTTGTCAACTTATTGCAGGTAACTAGCAGATTATGCAGCAAGGTGTCACAATAAAGCGATTGTACTGTGTCATTACAATTACACATCAGATCTGACACAAATCCCAACATGTATTAATGGCTGAGCTGCCCGAACAATACTGTGACTATTACGACACAGTTCGTAAACCAGTAAGCCACATATTAAGCAGCATCTGTTAAATTTTTCTTTCACTGTTGCCACAGCTACCGTCAATCTCCCTAATTCAACTTGCAGCAGACTGGCTTTGAGCATCTCTTGCTCCCCTTTCACTCTTAATCACCGTGAAGATACTGTAAGCTGGATGATTATGGAAGGAGGAGAAATTCGGTGATGAAGTGCTTAAACCCCCCCACCCACCACCCCTTCCCGTCTAATCTCCCCAATAATGCTGAAAGGAAATAATCTGCTTTTACACATTTTTCCCCGTACACGCTACACAGACGGTGCAAACGCTATTCCGGTCTAAGCATTATTTCCCGTACTATGACAACAAAAAATAATGTGAAACAGTTCAATGTAGTTTGCCTCAGAAAATGTTTTGGATACCAACTAGATTCGATACTTCATGTAAGTTCAACCAAACATTCTATAGTATTGGTTTAATGTGCAACTTCATTAAAAAAATTATAAATAAAATAAAAAAAAATAATAAAAAAAACATTGTCAACAATATTTTTTCTATGTAACAAACTTGTCAATGTACAAAGTGTATACAGTATGTCAGAAGAGGTCATGTATTGGTAATTTCTTGAGAGCACTCCTTAGAGAAAAGTCACTATGATGTATCATACCTTTAGGGCCTGATTGAAACCCTCCACCATTGTGATCCACTGAGCAGTCTGTTTGGAAAACTGAGTTGCCTGCACTTGAAGAGTTTTCACCTCATGGTCAAGCTTACGCTGATTAATGTAAGCCTGGGCAACACTAGAGGGTACACACACAGACAAAAAAATTACTTAATCTAATATTGTCGACTAATTATTTTGTTTTTTTTATACAGGAGCATTGCAAAAATTGTCTAATTTTTTTAAGAAAGGGGGCAAAGTATTGGAGAACCAAAGGGCTGGTTTGCTCAACACTGACAAGAGGAAAAACCTGGTACACATTTTATCACCACATCTTTGGCTCACGACTAAGTGGTAGTTACTTGCACATTTGGGGGGTAGTTCATAATACTTTGTTAAAAATCCTAACTGGGGTTCACTTTTGTGACACTTGGACTAAGAAGTGTGCAACATTGACATACAGCAATTTAAAGTAATAAATGTGGTGAAGATGTTTCTAAGACTTCTGTGAAAAGTTACAAATGGCATTTACCACTAAAATTAGGGCTCACATCTAAAACATCACTACATACCCAACATTCAGGTGATCTACCAGGGCTTCCGTCAGGCAGGTGGCTGCGGCAATAGCCTCACGCCTTCGTCTTTCTGTGCAAAGTATAGTTTGACACATATAAATAAAACAATATTGGATAATTGCAACGTTGTTTTTGTATTTGTTGATTCTTGTTCGTGTTTTCGACCTCCCACACAACCAAGCCTCTGCTTTGTTTTTAGCATCAGTTAGCAAGACGGCTAACCAGCTAACAGCCGCTCACCCTGCAGCTCCTTCCGCTCATTTTGCTTCGCTTGGTGCTCCTTCAGTAAACGAGACAACATCTTCATTAAAATTGCTTTGTAAAATGTTGTTTTTTTTCCCGCGGAATATATATTTCATCTAAGCAAGCTAGCCGAGGACCATGCCTTTGCTAGCCGGGGAGGTCGCTACGCGTTCATTAGCGTCACCAGCTGATTAGCAAGTAAACCGCTGTCACGGGACCAGAGTGGGAGCTCGTAGGTGGGTGTGTCCGTAAATCTAAATCTCGCCGGTACAACGGAGTTGAATAACACCTCGACTCACTCAGGAACCGTAAAAGTTACAGGGCAGCGAGAAATTGCACTAATTAAACGAATATCGTCGACACCTAGCACCGGGATGGGCATATAAACCCGAGCAATCGCCAGTGGAGCTGAATCACAACGTCATCCCGCAGGTCCTTTCAAAATAAAAGTGGCTCCACTTCAAGCATGAGAATGTCACTACCTATACATAACTAGATTCTAAGGGCGCTGCAAAATTGACGTATGAACGTAATACATACAATGAAATGGTGTGGATGAAAGAAAAATAATCCTGTGTCCTAACAATTGAGCTAAAAATAATCACGGCCTCACTAATACCTCAATCCAACGTGTGCCTTTCGGGCTTTAAATGTGACGCAGCAAATCGCTTGTTTCAGAATAACTTCATTCCAGAGCAGTGATCCCTTTCAACAATAATCTGGTGAAATAACAGGCACCGGTAAAGACAACTTTTTCAACTGAAAATAAAATGAACGTTACAAAAGATGGAAAACGCCTATGTATTTCTATCTGACTTGACCTCCATTCTAACTTTACTGAAAGATTGTATCATTCTTAATGCATTATTTTTGTCGCTCATTTGTTTTACTTTACTGGTTGAAGATATATCAAATAATACATCAGCGTCAAAATGGACTGTTTCCAAATCGTGATTTGAGCATGAATTTTAAATAAAAAAGATAAAAAACGTTGTAGGCGTCTTCTGCTCGTTCCCTCTGTACTTGAATATTATACAACTTCTGTATGTGAGTAACTATATCATTGCCTTCACAGCGTTGAATAACACAGAATCGGATAGTGTGGTGACCGAATTGTGTGTGTGTGTGTGTGTGTGTGTGTGTGTGTGTGTGTGTGTGTGTGTATTGATGAATTCTTTCGCAAATAAAATTCAGGAACATCTCGAAATTTGTATTTTCCCAGCGAAAGAAGTTTTATTTTGAAGAAAAAAATCAACCGGAAAAGGTGATCCTGGTTGGGGCAAGCTGTCGGAACTCAGGTCGGTGATGGCAGGCGGCATCAACCTGACAGCAATTTAGCCCTAGCGGTTTAACACCAAGCGTCTTTGACGCTTTATCGTCTGAGTGTGTCAGGTACGACCAAATAACCGTTCAGAGTTTTCACTTTCCCTCAGCGAGATTAAAAGAAGATTTATACGGATTCGTCAACCGGTCGGGGTTAGCATGACTGTGTCACGTTACATTGATATATGGTTAGCTAACGGTGATACACCCTCGCTTATCGCCAGGACATCGGCAAACAAAGTTGTCCGAGGTTGTGAAACTTGTCATGGTTTTTAAGTTTGTCACGAATATTCACGTCGCCCTCAGCAAGTCCTAATAACGACATTACCTTCAAAATAGCGGGCGGGTGTTTTGTAGCGTCAACTTAGCTTGTCAACAACTCGTCATGGCTAACAACCCTGCTAACATGACAGTCAATGCTAATCCAGCTGCACTGGCTTCGCGTTGCTTCTGTCAGGGAAGACATTTCCCTCGGCGCCTTGGCAATTTACACACTTATACTCACATTTTTGTTCTTTGCACATATCACAGAGCTTCCTCGTTATATCGTTATCAATTATTTTCCACTGCTACAACTGCTAAAGACGTACTAGGTTCAGTGAGTTATAGCCTCTGTATGTCATATAGGGACTGCCTTTAAATTCACATTAACCCGTCGGTTGTCGATGCATACTTCTCAGTTAACTGTTAACCCCACACTCTCACTGCTACATATAACCCTTCTTATCACATGTTATTTATTTTCAGTGATCCTTTCTGTGTTGTCACACAAAGCCCCCAGTGTTATGGATGAACCATGAAGGCTCAATTGCAAGTCACAGGTAAGTTAAGTTTAGCAGGCAATGGAAATAATAGAGATGCAATGACAGAAAGCCAGACCTGTCACTCAGTTGCATTATGTGTCTCATTTCTTGACAAGTACATGGTGGAAACCTGTGAAATGACTTTCGCTTGGTTTTATTATTTTTTGCCAGTGCTTTCGGCCAAGCTGAAGGAAAACAAAAAGAACTGGTTTGGTCCTAGTCCATATGTTGAGGTAGCTGTGGATGGCCAGTCAAAGAGGACGGAGAAATGTAGCAACACACACAGTCCAAAATGGAAGCAGGCTCTCACAGTGTAAGTACAGATGATGCCTTTTTATCTCTGGGGAGGGTGTTATCATTGGAAAAATTTAATTTCATTATTTAATGTGAAGCAATAGCAAGTATTGGAACTTATCATAAGTTAAGCCTTAAAAGATGAATCTGTTTCTATGTGTCATAAATCTCCCAAGTCTTCAATTTGACTGGACCTATAAATTGGATATATCACAATTTGGGTCAATTGTCTTTGCATACTTTCACTTACAGTTATGCAAATATAAGAGGACCGAAATATAATTGTCTTGAGCACTTTACATCACCACTGCTATTTTTCAAAATGTGGACTCGATGAATTTGGTAACAGTTGCAAAGAGGCTAAAGCTGTTGTCAGTGACAGTGACAAAAAGTAGCTCTGTTTCTCCTTCAGTGAAGGTTAGGGCTGCACTCAAGCACACATTCATTATTACAGTTCCATTCCGTTATTCCGTAACCTCTGACACCAATAATGGCCTTGATGTCTGTAAATCTGCTACTAGTAAGCACTTAAAAGCTAATATCAGTGTCTGAAGTTTTTCTCCGAGATGCTTCCAAGAAGGATGAGGTGGAGGGAATAAAAAATGCTGGGATAGCTGTAATTCTGTATGTACATTTGATCACTTCTATCACCTTGTGATATAGAAATCTAAATCTAAACATGCAACAAGTTAGTGAAATCACAGACCGATGTGGTCTATTTGCTGATTAATCAGCACTGATTCGGAGCATTGTTTTCATCTACTGCCCTCATTGCCTGCCTGACTTTTCCCTGCTTTGCAGAATCGTGACTCCTGTCAGCAAGTTGATATTTCGTGTTTGGAGCCATCAGACACTGAAGGCAGACATCCTCCTGGGAATGGCAACACTGGAGATCAGTGAGACCCTTAAGGCTAATGAGCTGAAGTGTGAGTTCACAAAATCCGCAGCTTTGGATCATATTTGGTTTTCTTTATCTATTTCACCTGCAAAGTATTGTAGGGGGAATGTTTGTTCATTTATTTAGTTGCTTGACCTTTTAATCCAGAATTTCACACGATATTGCCTCAAACAAATAGAAGGTTTTTTGAAAGGCTGTCACAGTTGAAGTCTAGGACCAGTAAGGGAATAAAAGCCCCCGAGGCATAGCTTATTTGTCTCTCAATCACCCTGTCAATATTCATTTTGTGAACTTGTTCGTTCACTCATTCATTATTTCTGCCTGTCAGCAGGATATTATTGGCACATATGGCAGAAAGTGCAGATGCTGCACTATTGTTGTTTGAGTGTGCACTGGTAATGCATCATTATATTCTATCATTATTTTCCTGGGATACGGTTGTTTTCCGAGCCTATTGGATTGACTGTGAGCACATAACTAATCATGTGTTTGTCAGATATAATTTTGGTCAATATTCTTTGCTGCATCTGCTGATATCTTGGTACATTATGAGGAAGTGGTATAGCATGGGGAAGTCTTGAGTGGCAGAGAAGCATGTTAGAGCGGTCCAAGATAAGCACCAGGGGAGATCGACAGATGTGACGTGTGCAGGAAGAGTCATGGATAGGCTGACTTCATCAAGGCTCGACCCCGTGCCCCTTCCGTTGATGGACATGCTGACAGATGTGCTCAGACAGGAGTCTCCATGGACCATGATGTTTGCAGATAACTGTGATCTGCAGCAAGAGCAGGGAGCAGGTGGAAGAGAACCTGCAATGGTAGAAATATGCTCTGGAGAGAAGTGGAATGAAGGTCAGTCGCAACAAGACAGAGTACGTATGTTTGAATTAAAATGGAACCAGGTGGTGCAGTGAGAACGCGGGGTGCGGAAGGTGAAGGAGTTCAGATATTTAAGGTCAACCCTAAGTTCAGAGCAATGGAGGGGGTGGAAAAGAGGTGAAGAAGCGAGTACAGGCATGGTGGAGTGGCTGCAGATGAATGTCAGGGGTTATCTGTGACACATGAAAGATTTTCAAGATTTCAAGGGACCAGCCCTTCTCCACGGCTTTGTGATGGCGGCCCCGACCAAATGACAGGAGGCAGAGCTGAAGATGTTAAGGTTTGGGAAGCGACGAAGGTGGACAGCATCAGAAACACGTTCATCAAAAGGACAGTTCTGGTGAGATACGTTTGGAGACAAAGTCCAAGAGTCCAGATGAAGATGGTTGGGTGACTTGAAGAGGAGAGCGAGTGAGTATATTGGTTGAAGGATGTTTGACAGGGAGCTGCGAGGCAGGAGGACGACCAAAGACACAATTTTTGTTGATGTGGTGAACGAGGGAATGCCGTTAGTGGGCGTGAAAGACGAAGATACAGATGACAAGGCAAGATGGAAGGAAATGATTCACTGCGGCAACCCCTAATGGGGGGGAAGCTGAAAGAAAAAGATCTGCTTCATACAGCGACGGGTATTTTAATATCCCTGCTGGCATTGCCTAAGGTCATGTTTCTTATCTCACCACTTGAGATAGGCATGTGATTTTGGCTTCTGAATTTACAGAAACAAATAACTTGAAAATAAGATAGTTTTGGAAAAAGGGGGTGGGGGCTTGTCTAATCTTCACAAAATGTTTTTTTTTTTTCTCTCAAAGTTAATACAACTGATATTGACAAAGTAAATGCACATAGTTGCCTGAGTTTTAGTTTAATGTGCTGCAAACACTTGTTTTATATTGTCTCTTGCTCAGTGTGTGAGGTGGTCCAGACTCTGCAGCTGTGCTCTGACAGAGACTCCCGGGAAGTTGTGGGCGATCTGTCAGTGTGCTTGGACGGAATGCACGTGGACCCAGAGACCTTAGCCTCTGCGGAGAAAGAACAATGTAAGATATCTACAGTACCAGGTCAGCTGTGGAGGACAAAAATTATTAGAAGTCCAAAAAGACAGCTCCAAGAAAAAAATATCATCTTTAATTCGTGTTGTTTTTCCACCTTTGTGTTGGTCTAGCTCCTGTCCCGAATGGAAATGCAAAACAGAATGGAGAAACCGGCAACAGGTCTGCTAAAACATCTGCTTCTGATGCGTTTGATGCAAATTATGAGGAATTAGTTTAGTAAAACATCAATTTCATGTGTTTACTATTAAATCGTGCTTTTCCAGTGGCGTATATCTGAATTTTTTTTTTGTTTTAATCAAAGGACAAGCAGAGACACGTCTCCTTCCAGTGATTCCGATGAGTGGGTGATTGTACCTAATACTCGCACTATCAACGGTTCAAGTTCCCCATCTGGCTCACCAGGGGGCTCCACAGCCTCTCGTCCCCCGAGACCTGCCCGGCCTCCACCTGCACCGGGCAGACCTGCAGCATCACCAAGTACGAGGATACAAAATTAATGCGCCGCATATACAAAACACAAATTAATTTCGTGAACTGGGTTCCTTTAGGCTCTAAAAAAGTCTCATGTTCGATTTTTAAGATTTAAGATTATCATTGCTCTGTTTAAAATTCTAAACTGACAGTTCGTTTGCTAAAGAGCTGCTAAGTGCAAAGTTCGTTTGCTAAAGAGCTGCTAAGTGCAACATCTGTAACAAAGTTTACACTTCAAATTGTGTAACTGTTTTAAAAAATCAGCTGCAGCAGTTATTCAGTAGCATTAGCTTTGTTTACAGCTGCTCCTGAGTAGTTATTAAGACAGTGAAGTTTTCTTCACAACTTTTCCTTCCATGAATCTTGTCAGTCAGGTATCACCTTTTGGCCCTTCCATAGCATTAGATTAGCGTGAAATACGAACTGACACCCATTAAAGTAGGCATCTTTTTTTTGCTTTGACAGTGTATAGCATTGTAACATGGAGTCACCCTGCATATACTGAAACACTATGCACCTTTGCACATAAATGTTAGCAATTCAAAGCCATTGCTACATTTTGATTTTCAAAAACATGCCTTCCCTCCAGCTTCCTCTAGCAGCTCTACTCCCAGCGAGCTAAGTGAAGTCCCGGCGTCCGATGGTTCCTCTCAGGCATCTGCCAGTGGCTGTTCAGATCAACAGGACGACTCGGGGGCCGGAGGAGAAACCGGAGGCTCTTCACAGACAGCGAGCACCCCCAAACCAGGGGCCTCTGCCTCAGCTGCTCCGGTCACAGCCCCACCCAGGATGACACCCATAAACAGCGGCCCTTTACCACCTGGGTAAAAACAGACCTTTTTCTACAAGTAATTCAATGTAATCACTGCTGTAGTATGCGGGAGTGCTAGTTTTACAGATATATTTTCAGTTCAGCAATGAAAGTAATGATCGCGCTCACTCATGAGTACTGTCTTTGCAGATGGGAGCAAAGGGTGGACCAAAACGGACGTGTTTACTTTGTTGATCACATCGAGAAAAGGACAACCTGGGACAGGCCTGAGGCTCTGCCCACAGGGTACAGGAGTCATTGTAGAATATTATACAAGTTCAGTTGCAATGTAATTACTCGATGAAAACCAATACCATAAATAGTTTTATAATTCGCGTCTGTGCAGAACTTTTTTAGTCTGCTATGAGTAATGTGGTTATTACAACAGAGAGATTTGAGGAACCTGTCCATCTGGTCATGATGCAGGGTGGACTTCTTCGTTGCACTTTGTTAAAACAACACCCTCCTGTCCCCCAAGGTGGGAGCGCAGGGTGGACCCGATGGGCAGGGTGTATTATGTTGACCACATAACCAGGACGACCACTTGGCAACGCCCCACGCAGGAGTCTGTGCGAAATTATGAGGAGTGGCAGCACCAGCGCAGCCAGTTGCAGGGAGCCATGCAGCAGTTCAACCAGAGGTTCATTTATGGGGTGAGCAAGGGAGGGCACTTGCAGTTCTCATCACTAGATTTTGTCTTTATCGATACAAGCCGTTTTATAGAATGTGCTAAGAGGACAATTCAGTGGGAGAACAATATGAACATACTGTTCCAAATAAAAATCGCTTATTTCTCCTCCTAGGCAGAACACCGCATGATCATTTTAATAGTTTTACCACAAGGCTTTATTTATGTATCTACTTCATCATAAGACAACTGTTTGTGAGACATATTTATTCTTATAAATGTTGTGAGTCTCTAAAGTAACCCTCAAATCAAAAGTCACGGACAAAAAGCCCAACAAATTTACGTCAGAGTTTTCCCGTTGGAGCTGTAACGGGACAGTGCGTTACAGATGAACTGTTAAACAAACCTTGTTAAACAAACCTAAGCTTGGACAGATTTGGCATAACTTATACATAATATACATGTGCCCCATTGTCTCACTCTGCTGCTCAGCTCCAAGACCAATTTGCAGCTACAACCAATAAAGAATTTGACCCGCTGGGACTGCTGCCACATGGATGGGGTAAATATCACACAGCACTTTCGTTTTCCGCCGCAGCTTTCAAAATATACATTTTATGACTAAAAATGCTTTTCAAATATTCTTTGACTGAATGGAATGTACTTTATTTCATCTGCATGTTTGTTTGGACGTGGCTGTGTGTATCAGAGAAGAGAACAGACACCAATGGCAGAGTGTATTTTGTCCATCACCCCACAAGAACAACACAATGGGAGGACCCCAGGACGCAAGGGTGAGTGTGCACGTGTGCATGTATCTTCTTATTATAAATAAGTGTGAATAAATACTCAAAGGCAAATACAAGGAGCAGTGCTTTGTATCACTGATATATATTTTACTGTTGCATTTTTTTGAACGATTGAATAAATGTCACTTGTTATTTGCATTGTGTTTCATTACTTTATAAAGCTCACTTTGCATGATAGCTAAAACATGGTTTGAGCAAGACCAAAGTTCTGATCTTTAGACCTTGTTTAGTAACATTCCCTTTATTTGTATCTTTAATATCAGCCATGTGGCAGGTTATCCTCTTTTGCAAAGATAATCAGTTGATGGTTACTGGAAAATCATCCAGTTTATCTTAGCAATATACATTTCCGCCTGTTTATTTCAGTTGCTGATACTATCAGTTATGTAATGTTCATTTTTTCCATCACAAATACTCAAAAAATTTGTAACGAACCTTCCCCTGTATCTGTATTTTTCAGGCTGCTGAACGATAAGCCTTTGCCGGAGGGCTGGGAGATGAGGTTCACTGTTGATGGCATTCCCTACTTTGTCGATCACAACAGGCGAACCACAACCTACATTGACCCTCGCACTGGAAAATCCTCACTGTAAGTTACATCAATAATGAGTCAAATAAACCGGTAGCTTTAGTCTTCCAGAAACTTCAGATCGCCATCCTTTTTTGGAAGTGAATCTAATTTTTTTACATTTTTTGAGTGAGACGTTTAGCGGAACTATTCTGAAAAAAAAATGAATGGACCCAGTACAAATGTAATATTGTCATTAGTAGTGTCACTTGATGTCAAGTGATAGATGATATTCTAAACAGGTGAAAAAATCCTGCATTTCAATATGGTGTGGGAGGAACCAGGCTTTTCATATGACCGATACATCACTAAGATTTGTATCCATTTATTAATTTTCTTCTTCTCCACAGTGAAAACGGGCCACAGATAACTTACGTCAGGGACTTCAAAGCCAAAGTGCAATACTTCAGGTTCTGGTGTCAGGTGAGCGCCGTCTGACCTTCGTTCCACAACATCTTTGGAGGGGATTTGTGCAAGCCACTCTTTGTTTTTCCCATCAGCAACTGTCGATGCCTCAGCACATCAAGGTCACAGTCTCCAGGAAAACCTTGTTTGAGGATTCTTTCCAGCAGGTGATTATACAAACTATACGTTTAATCTCTCTTGAACCTGTTAATCAGCATTATGTCATCACATCAACCATTTGCAGAGTTCTTGGTGTGAACCTGCAGTTGAATATCACTGACAGTGACAGTGTATTTCCTTCCTCCTCCTTGTCTGTATCCGAAGATCATGAGCTTCCATCCTCAAGATCTGAGACGGAGACTTTGGATCATTTTTCCAGGAGAAGAAGGTTTAGACTACGGTGGGGTCGCCAGGTACAAATTCTTACCTGAATCTTCAAAAAAAAACAAAAAAAAAACCAACTTAAATTTGTGTAAACCTTTCAGCACACATGCTGAGACATGCCACCAGACAGCAGCTCATGGGCAGAACATTTGATGACTCGGATGATTGCTTTTATTTTCACTTTAATGAAACCGCCTGGTTTCGCAAAATGCAACACCCATTTGTGCACTTTCGCCCTGATTCCTCATGTGTGAGTTGATCTCCAGTGTTATGTAAAACTCACAGGGCAACCTGTGACTAACTTACCTAGAGCTAAAAATGCTGGTACTGTTAATTTCGCAAAATCTGGGTGTGTCACGCAAGAGGTCTCTCTAATATTCTGTTGTTGGGTTTGTTGACCGGGTTTTCAGGTTTACTTAAAAATGAGAAAAAGTAGCACTTGGCTGACAGCAGAAAGGAAGAATGAGACATAAGATTCTGTTTTTCTAAACTTTTCTTTTTTTTCTTTGGAATGTCCTTTATGCAAACATACCACCTGTATAAAATATGTTTGTATTTCCTTTCATTATTCCTGTTTCCAGAGAATGGTTCTTCTTGCTCTCTCATGAAGTTCTGAATCCAATGTACTGTTTGTTTGAGTACGCCGGCAAAGACAACTACTGTCTGCAGATCAACCCTGCCTCGTACATCAACCCCGATCACCTTAAGTACTTCAAGTTCATCGGGCGGTTCATCGCCATGGTAACCGTGCCATTAATTCTTGCTCTGCCATCTGCTTGAATTAATCAGAACCGATAGCGATTACATCATGCCGTTTTGCTGCAGTCGCGTCACCTGATGGCCCAATGTTTTCCCCTCCCAGGCCTTGTTCCATGGAAAATTCATCGACACAGGTTTCTCCCTGCCCTTCTACAAGCGCATCCTTAACAAGCCCCTGGCCCTCAAAGACCTGGAATCCATTGATCCGGAGTTTTATAACTCTCTCATTTGGATCAAGTAGGTTTGGATTACCAAACGTTCTTGTGTAAATTCCTCTTCCTTAGGACCTTTTTCCATCAGTGATCTATATCCGAGACGATATGTATTATATGTTGACGTTTTTTGTAAATGTCCACTCTCTTGCTTTCAGGGACAACAACATAGAAGAGTGCGGTCTTGAGATGTTCTTCTCAGTAGATAAGGAGATCCTTGGGGAAGTCACCACACATGAGCTGAAACCAGATGGAGGGAACATCCAAGTAACTGAAGAAAATAAGGAAGAGTACATCAGGTGCGGCAGCGTCTTTTCCTGCCTCTACAGCTTCTATATGTCACAGAATGGCCGCAGCATGTCTGACCTTCTTGTGTCAATCGCTCTGCTGGCGCCTCCAGGTTGGTGGCAGAGTGGAGGCTGTCCAGGGGTGTTGAGGAGCAGACACAGGCTTTCTTTGAGGGCTTCAATGAAGTTCTACCCCAGCAATACCTTCAGTACTTTGATGCCAAGGAATTAGAGGTAGCGATCCTTTTTTTTTTTTTTTCTCTGTAGCCCTATCAAAGAAAAACAGTGGATGAAGGTTTCTTGATTTCACAATAACCTGTACCTGGTTGTCTGATTAACCACAGATTTGTGATCACATTCTACCAATTGTGCAAGCAGTCGATAATGTTTTTGGCAGTCTTGCATCAAGTGCTTTGTTTCCACATCAAATATCTGCGGCCGGTCCCTCCTTTCAGGTGATGCTGTGTGGGATGCAAGAGATAGACCTCGTGGATTGGCAGCGAAACACCATCTACAGACATTATGCCCGAAGCAGCAAACAGATTTTGTGGTTCTGGCAGGTTTGTTCCCTCACTGTCCGATGGCGTCATCTAATCTGCTGATTTATTTTTTTTGTTGTTGTTGTCGTTGTGCAGCATAGCACATACACCTGGCCTGACCTTAATAGAATCAAGATCGTGGTATCTCATGTTATGATATTCAATGATAACTTAACATTTAGATTTGAATGTCCTCACGTCCTGGAGAAGAGTTTGTGCTTGCGTATTTACTGACTGCTAACACCCAGCAATCTGATGTCAGTTTGTCAAGGAGATGGACAATGAGAAGAGGATGAGACTCCTCCAGTTCGTCACGGGAACTTGTCGTCTCCCCGTGGGTGGATTTGCTGATCTGATGGGTACGCGGAGAGAGAAACACGTCCATCCGTTGGAATTTGCACTCTGGCTTTACTTGCTTTTAAACACTCTTTACTATTAAAACAGGGAGCAACGGGCCGCAGAAGTTCTGCATTGAGAAAGTTGGCAAAGAGAACTGGCTCCCGAGAAGTCATACATGGTAAGGCCAGTTTTTCTTTTCCCGTGGAATTCATTTGTCCTCAGATATTTCTTTCGGGATCACACCCTCTTAGTCAGTTGTGAGGAAACCAGTTTTTAAATGGATAATTTGATCTTTCCGACCTTTGACATTTGTTATATAATTTCACTTGTATTGCAGTGCAGCTCTGAGGCAGCAGCGGTGAATGAATTGCATAACAGTTAAGTTATGCAAGAAATCTTGATATTTGAAGCCAAAGTCCAGATGACTAATCAGGAAAAAAATGACATGTTTTATGAGATTTCAGCAATATATGGATCTTGTATTCTTTTTTTCTAAATCTAATCTAATATTCCTCCGGTAATTTATCTGAATAGTTTTCAGCATCATGGGTAAAAGAATTAGTAACTTTGCAATTAGTCGCTTTTAAAAATGTGAATTTCCCCACTGCTGGTCTAATAAAGGAATATCTTGAGTAAAAAAAGGGTTCAAGAAATTATCCAAAATTTGGCAGAAACTAGTAAACATTCAGTGGCTGGTACATATTAAGATTGATTTTGTGGGTCTGTGTTTAATTATATTCCATAACTGTGGAAATGAAATGTCTTAAAGGTCAATAGTGGATGCCTTTTCAGATTTTATTGTTTTTAATGCAGCCACTCAACTCTGAACGTTAAGCTCAAATATTTCTGTTGTATGACTGACACGTAGGTCCAAAAAGACTGGCGCGATGTATTTTCTTTCCTTTAAAAGAAAAGCCACCACATACGGACTCCAGGTCAGATTAAACAATTTGATCACAGAGTGTAATCTAATCCCCCTCATGTGTGTCCACTCAAGCTTTAATCGTCTGGACCTGCCTCCCTACAAGAGCTATGAGCAGCTGAAGGAGAAGCTCATGTTCGCCATTGAAGAGACCGAAGGCTTTGGTCAGGAGTAACACAACAGAGCCACGAACGACAGAATGGGAGGGAGGAGCTCCATTTATCTTGGACAAGAGCACTTTTTCCACCGGGGTGGGCACTCACCAATATTTCTACAACGCGATCATATGCAATAACAGCTGTTTGGAAGCTGTTAAATCCTCTCGGACGAGAGAACTGTGAATCCTCCTCCTGTCTGGCATCCCACGGCCTCACCATAATACAGCAGATCTCACCCTGCTTCCCCCCCCATCGCCCGAGGTGGAAGAGGCAGCGACATACTGAGTCACGCCTGCCTTGGCTCAATTGACCAGTTTTTTTTTTCACATGAATTGTGCGTAAGACACTTCACAAGAACAATGTGTCTGTCCTATGCACAAGAAAGAACATTTCAGAGGAAAGAGTGATGTTTATGTGTGCTTTTTTTTTTTTTTTTTTTTTTTTTTTTTTTTTTTTTTTTTTTTATTTTATTTTTTTCTTTTTTTTTTTTTTGTGGGAAAAAAAAGGGCCGCATGGGGTTTTTTGG
>CAAKHD010003976.1:13091-29346 GCA_901007705.1 Fistularia tabacaria | reverse complement strand
TTTTTTTATATAAAAGAAAAAAAAATATTTTTTTGGGTAAAAAAAAAAAAAAAAAAAACAAAAAAAAAAAAAAAGAAAAAAAAAAAAAAAAAAAAAAGGGGGGGGGGGGGGGGGGGGGGGGGGGGTGCGAAGGAACGGCTTTTACAAAAGCGTTTCTACACGGCGGTATTTCGATGTGACACGACTTCCTGTGCGTCGCTATTTAGAGTCCGGCCCGTTGCAGCGAGAGGTTAGCAATGGCGCGTCCAGATGCGTTCAAGACTCTGTTGTACGCCGTCAACAACCTGCTGCGGCAGGAGAAATACAAGGTGGCGCTGGCGGTTCTGAAAGGCTTCAGAAACGGCGCCGTGTGAGTCAACGCCCTATTTCGACTTGCTCAAAAATAAGGAAAAAAATCGCAAACTTTTGCGTCATTGTGTATCAAATTAGCTGGAATGGACTCCGGTGCTCAACCAGCTGCGACAAGTCCAGGGGATGAAACGGGATTCTGCAGTTTCAGATTGCAAAAACCAAAATAAATGGATTATTCCCCTTTCAGTGTGGTCTAAACAGCGAAGGGAGTCATGCTATCCTTTTTAGAGGAAAAAAAAATAGTTTTGTCAAAACACGAATTGCTTGTCTTAACACATTCATGTCAATGTGTTCAACCTTGATCAGTGTTCAGCCTGTCTTATTTTTGAAGGCCAAATTCTAAATCGCATCTCCATTTTTAGCTGATTCTTTCTATCAACATTTTTGAACAAAATGGTTCAAAGCTGTTTCCGTTCACTTATTTTTCAAAACGTTTTCATTTTTCAAAGTTTTCCCTGTCATTAAATGCATTTCTTAGGTTTACTCTTGTATTTTGGTTTTCTGCACTCAATGCTCTTTTTTTTCATATATATATATGTAACTACTTTTAATTATTATGTTCAGTGTTTTATCTGAAATGCAGCAAAATCCCTAAATATTGACACAGGTAGTTTAACTTTGTGTGACCATTCGGTGCAGTCAGCAGGACAGGGGTTACCAGGACGGAGGTTAGAAAACCGCCTGTGGAAACTTGTGCATTGGGTTTATTAATTGCAAATTGGCTCCTAATGAATATTAATAAAAATTAGATTATATAGAAACATTCATTCAGTAACTATTCAACTGTCTGAATTGATGCCAGCGATGATGCAAGCTCACTATCGGGAATCCCGGCTGCTAGTAAGTGATGTTAAAGTCGTGTTTTTTCGTTGGTTGAGGCGAGACTCGCTTCACTGACTCCCTGTGTTTGAAACGAAAGTGTACTTTGGAAATAGTGCGTTCGCCTCCTGTGCACGAGCAGCTGAGTGCACTTGGAATGGATAATGGGTGAATACGTGCTCTTCTTTTAATATGCTTCTATTTCTGGCCAATAAACCTCAGTCTGTTTCGTTACTTCTTAAGATATGGAGCCAAAATCAGAGCCCCACACGCCTTGGTAATGACCTTCCTATTCAGAAGTGGAAGGTAGGAGCTGAACAGTCATTTATGTCAAAGTATGTAAGCAGTAAAGCGATTTTTGATGCATCCCACATTTTCGTGAGCGTCCCGTTCCTCTCCCTCTGTCACAGTTTGAAAGACAAACTCAAAGCCATTTTGAAAGCCACGTACACCCACTCCAGAAACCTGGCCTACTTTGTGTTCACGTACAAAGGGCTGCAGGCTGTTCAGGAGAAGGTCCAGGGCAAGAGCTTGCAGTCTCACTCCTTTCTGGCTGCTTGCATCGGAGGATGGCTAGTGTTCGGGGAAAACAACAACATCAATAGTCAGGTATATGAAGTACATGATCCCATACATGCAGATTCTCAAGAAAGAAGTTGCATCTCCGTCTGTCTGTCCATCCATTCCAGTCTTCCAGTATGCAAATTACATCATGCATTTTCTTAATATAGACATTTATATGTTTTTGATATTTGTATTGCTATTTGGCATTATTATGCTCATTTCTACCACCTACATTCTGAGAATTTTTTTTTCTATGTGTATTTATTTTTTTTATTGCTCCATTTGCTCAACATATCCAGTGGCTTCTTTTCAAAAACACCACAAATAAAGTGTATAACAAAGTAATACATCAGCAAGAAAAAACTTAAATTCAGAAGGTATACTTCTCCTGGCTTTGCTCTTTCTTATATCCTGTTCGTACTTTAACATTCGCAAAATAAAAAGATAAGGAAATCCATTCATTCCGGCTCTTTGCTTTTTACCCCAGATCAACATGTACCTGCTGTCCCGGATCTTGTTCGCTCTTTCTCGGCTGGCTGTGGAGAAAGGCCTCCTCCCCCGGCCGAAACACGACCCTTTCCCGCTTTTTGCGACCCTGGTTTGGGGCATCGTCTTGTGGCTCTTCGAGTACTACCCTCACACCCTCCAGCCCTCGCTGCAGTCCTCCATGACCTACCTCTACCACGACAGCAATGTGTGGCATGACATCTCGGACTTCCTTGTCTATAACAAGGCCAGGACTCCTGCTCAGAAATGAAGCTCCTGCTGCCCCCATTTGGACCAGCACACTACCATACAGTCATAGCACTATTGTTCCTCGATATTCCAGAATATTTTTGGATGTTTTTATATTATTTGTAGCGTATATTGTATGGGTTGCACTGACTGAGGTTTTATTAAACGCATGCATCAACTATTCATCTGCACAGCTGAATATTGAATATGCACGAAAAGGAAAGTTCAATTGTTTGTCTTTCTCTGGAATTTGACGTGTTGCAATACTTTCCAAACCCATCTCTCCAGTTCCTCCTACATTTTACACTCTCATGAGTCTGCAATGATCCAAATGCGGCACAGTAATGCTTTTGTATGAATAATTTTCAAATGTGATTTCTATTATTAGCAAATTTTTGACATAAAATTGATCCGGGGAAAAATGGCGACACATCTATGTCTCATATAGCAATTCAGTACTGAAGTCATGACTTTGTTGTATATTGAACGAGTTAATATTTCAAGGGAGGACACATTCCTGCTCTTTCCATTCCTGGCTAGTTAAAAGTTTGCCAGAGGCAAAAAGCTGACAGTTCCTGATAACCTGATGTTCCTTCGAATAAGTATGAAACTAATGAGAGCAGAACAACAACCGCAAGAAAACCGTCTCAAGGAAAATTACCTTCATAAATGCGAAAATATCAAAATCAATTAATTTGTGCAAACTTGACTGAGAGATTGATTCTGGTGGTAAAAAGCTAAACTTTGTCAAATTTTGATCAAATTTTTTTTTTTTTTTGGTCCTTGTTGAATTCCGACAGGAGATGGACTCTCCTGGGCTGTCGGTCATTTCCAGCAAAGGAGAAAAAGCAAAGCAACGTCATGGCGACAATAATTAGAAAGTGGCAAAAAAATGAATTATAAGATATATAAATGTATATACTCTGAGTGCCTGATACATTTTAAAATAATTAAATAAATATAAAAAATTCTCATTATGATGATATTCATGTGAGAGTGGAGGGTTGTCTTTGTCAATATGACGCGTGAATGAGAGTGTGTATGGTTGTATGCGTCTTTATATGGCTGAAAATCTAATTTAAAGAAAGATTTAGTCAGCCATTCTTGCGTATTTTTTCTGCAGTGAGGGTGGCCTCTTATATAATGGGGGTAAACGTGTATTTCAATGTGCACTAGACGAATATGAGCAATGATGCTGCATAATGGGAGCCTAACAGTAGTTACACAAGTCTAGACATAATTGGATGCACGGGTGTCGTTGCAGAAAATACCCTAGAAATGACACTTCTCTAGAAATCCTGTCAGTCTGATGTAGTTAAATGAAGCAACTCAGCCGATTGAAGCCAATAGAGGTGTAACAGAGCCCTTTGTTCATGGAGTAGAGACGAAGGTGCTATTCCAGCACCTCCAGGGCAGAGTACATGGCTTTCAATAATGCAAACGGACCAATGGGTCTGTGTAATGGAAATTGACAAAAAGGAAACAAAAATGTATTCATCCGCTATCCCTCAGGGGACATTAAATCAGGTGTGATGTAATGCACAATTTTTATTTTTATTACATTTTTTTTTTTTCTCTAATCAAAATTGAGGCATGAGGTCATGTAACTAACTTATCATTTTTTTGTTAAAATAAAAATGTAAAAGATCACTTAATCTTTTTAAGTCAATGAGAACCTCAAGTGTAACAAATAATAAAAATCAATACTTCACGATATTCATCCTGGGTGCTCTTCAATGTGAATCTGACTTTTCGTATTTGTGCCGTTTACTGTCATAATTATTTTATTTCCAGTATGATATTACTTCTGTTTGTAGGTAAGATGAACAGAAAAAAATGAACAAGTTTGGATCTAGGAAAAATAGGAAGTCAAGTCTTATGAGACTATTGCAGCTTTAGACTCTTGAATCACAACAGTTTACACAAAGTCTGTTTACTATTTCCCACTGTAACAACAGTTTGCACCAATTCAAAGAGCTCAGCCAACAGACACAGCGCCGATTTGGGGCTTAAAAATACTCATTTGTAACGAGCAAGGCTGTCAAAAGCAGTTTGGAGTGTTATATCAACCTAAAATTTTAATACTCTTAGTTCAGGTCTTGTTATTAGTTGTGGCCTTGCACAGTTTTTACACCTCAAAGGTGTGTAACGTACACAAGGAGGTGTGTCTGATCATGGGCGCAGTCTTGGAATGCAGCAACATCCTTACCTCACAATTCCGGGGTTGGGCGAAGGATTAAATGCTGTTATAAGTTGCAATCCGAGGACACACAGTCAAGAGTAACGCACTAAGACACACTGAAAAATGAAAGGTAAGACTTGCGGTTCTTTCTTTATCCTCTCCGGGTTTCAAATCGATCAGTGTCTGATTTCATTGCATCCAGCTTGAGATTGCAATCAATTCATTCCCAATGTTGTTTTTTTTGGGGGGGATTGTTTTTCTCCTTCTTTTTACAGATTTCACCATTGAAAATGTCAACCTGGAAAAATATGAAAACCACAAGAAACACAGGACAGATGGCTTCAGCAGCTCCAAAGCCCTGGTGGTCAGAAGAGGGGCCCCGTTCAGGGTCAGCCTGCAGCTGGGGGGCCGACCCTTCAACCCCAAGATGGACTCCCTGCGGGTTAAAGTCATGCTAGGTAGCTTTCGGTGGGGTCTTTTGGTGAATGACGAGTCCTGCTTTTTTCTAGTGTTTTAACCGGACTCCTAGAAAAATGCAGAGAAACAAAGAAAATGAGAGAATTTTTTTTTTTATGTACTGGATAGAAATATGCTGCAAGGGATTTTTTGCTTTGTTTGATAGCAGTCCTTTCTACCGCGGTATAAATATTGTATGCTATGCTTAGTTTAATTGAATGCATATGTATAAGTACATTCTTCCTCCCCTCAGGTCGCCTATACGCTGTGATGCCCGTGACTTTCACGAAGAAAGTCTCTTCCTCTAGCTGGGAAGCCTATTTGGACCAGAACGCAAACCCCCGCAAACCCTCCATCCTCATTTCGTCTCCGGCCTCCGCCTCGGTGGGGGTCTACGGCTTTCAGCTGTACGCCGTCACCGGGGACAAGAGGCGTTCCTTTGCCTTGGGCAAATTCACCCTGCTCTGCAACCCCTGGTGTGAAGGTGAGTCGGGCAAACGTCAATGTCTGGAGGTGAAGCGGGGCGGCGGTGAGGATTTCAGGGGCAGTCAAAGCGTTGTCGGTAAAACGCCGACATCTTTAAACGCGTGAAACTTTTGCCTCCTGCAGACGATGCGGTTTTCGTTCCCTTCGAGGATCAGAGGGAAGAATACGTGCAGAGCGACTCGTCTTTGCTGTTTATGGGGACGCCGATAAATGTTGTGTCCAGACCCTGGTCCCTCGATCAGGTATGACTATCAGTCTCAGTACATGAAAAAAAAAAAAAAATGTACAAAAAACATATATTTTCAAATATATATATGTGCAAATGGGATGGACTTATACATGAAAAAGCTCCTTTTTACTAATATCCCCATGGAGCTGTTGTGTTTATTTTGACTTCAACCAGCGGCACCCGGGGTAGTAGTCAGGTAGTGCTACCTGCACTACTACCTGCAAAGCCCAGGTAGTCCCTGGGCTTTACAGGTGCCCACCAATATTTCTTTTATGTCTATCAAAGCTAGTATTGTATCGTACCAGCTATTAGAATGCAACTGTTAGCACTACTGTTGGTATTTAGCATGAGACCATTTGTGCATATCCCTCCCAGCCCTCATTACCCCCCTCTGTCTCTCTCGCTCTCTTTCTACCCCAACTGGTCGAGGCAGAAGGCCGCCTTCCATTTAGCTGGGATCTGCACTGGTAAAAGGCAGTATTTCCATGCGCTCGCTCACGGGAGAATGTTGGGTTTTCTTTAAATAGTTTTAAAGAGCGCGTTTAAATTCGGGTGTTGCAGCAGCGACATTATAAAAAAACAAACAAAAAAAACAGGAAAGATACATATACACATATGTAAATGCATACACATATGCACATATGTCGCTGTACATGCCCACACACACGTTTACATACATATACACACACATACCCATACCTACATATAATATATATGCACATATACACAATATACACACACACATATATACACACACATATACACATAGATAACACGATCAACTGTGTTATGATTTTCTGCCTTGTAAAAAAAACCCTCCATGACGCTCCTCTTTTTTTTCCTCCCCACCCGTGAAGTACGAGCCTGGAGTTCTGGAGGTGTGCCTGAAGCTGCTCCAAGTCAGCCCCCAGCACCAGGAGAGCAGGCGGCAGGACTACCTGAAGCGAAACAACCCCGCCTACATTAGCCGGGTCGTGTCCGCCATGGTGAGACAGCCCGCTCCGTTCAAAGCCAGCTGGGACCAGACTTCTTGTCTTGTTCTAACATAATCTGTTGTGCTTCCATGACAACAGGACTGCCGTTAAAAACAAGCTGAGACTTGACGTAGGATCCTGCATTCTGCAGATCGTAAACAGAACTGCGCACCTTTTTACTTGAACAGTACTTTTCCTGCAGTAAAACCGTCAGTCAAGTAGTTCTTTGCGCTGCCGCCGGATGTTCGGTAATGATTGGAAAAAATGACAACGGCGTCTTGTGTGCAGATCAACTGTCAGGATGACCGCGGTGTCCTGAGAGGAAACTGGTCGGGTAACTTCAAAGATGGAGTCCCCCCGTCGCAGTGGACCGGCAGTGGGGACATCCTGAAGGCGTGGGCGTGCTCTGGTTGCCATCCTGTCAAGTACGGGCAGTGCTGGGTGTTCGCCGCAGTCATGTGCACAGGTGAGGCAGCCCAGGCAAAGGTCAAGGTTTTCAACCGACAACCACAAAAAAAAAAATTATCCCTGGAGACACGACCAGAAATAAAGTAATACTAGTCGCCTGACAGCGATAAGGTTCCCGGGTTCATTGAAGACTCTAAATCGTCCGTAGCCGTGAAAGACTTTGGATTTCTTCCAGTGCCTAAAAGTTTGTTTTGACACTTTTTCCCAGTCATGAGAGTTCTCGGCATCCCCTGCCGCATCGTCACAAACTACGACTCGGCCCACGACACCAACAAGAACATGGTGATCGAGGAGTTCTACAGCGAAACGGGCAAGAAACTGAGTCACAGCAGAGACAGCATATGGTCAGTGATTGGATATCGGCGTTCTGCATTTCAATTTTCCTGTCGAAGCGAAAGCCATGGGTAATATTGCGCTGATTAACGGCGACCCCTTCCCTTCCCCTCGCCCCGAAATCAGGAACTTCCACGTCTGGGTGGAGTGTTGGATGACGCGTCGGGACCTGGGCCATGACATGGATGGTTGGCAGGTTCTGGATCCGACGCCTCAGGAGAGGAGCGAAGGTGCGCGCACACATCTCCCCAGCCTACCCTCTGAATCCAGCTTTCAATTCATGAATGAGAGAGTGAATGGTTGTATGTCCATATGTGATTGACTGGCCACCGAAAGGCATGATAAGCCCTATCAATATTGAATGAATGAGTCAGGGTGGAACGGTGAGGCCACAGGGAGTGGAGATCAAGAAGTTGGAGGATTTCAGGTACTTTGGGTCAACAGTCCAGAGCATTGGAGAGTGTGGAAAAGAGGTAAAGAAATGGATTCAAGCAGGTTGGAATTGGTGGAGAAAAATTTCAGGGGTTCTTTGTGATAGAAGAATATCATCTAGAATGAAAGGAAAGGTTTACAAAACAGTGGTGAGACCAGCGATGCTGTATGGTTTGGAGACAGTGGCACTGAACTAAAGACAGGAGGCAGAGCTGGAGGTCGCAGAGATGAAGATGTTGAGGTTCTCTTTTGGAGTGACCAGGATGGAGAGGATCAGGCATGAGTCCATCAGAGGGACAGCACATGTTAGATGTTTTGGAGAGAAGGTCAGAGAAGCCAGACTGAGATGGTTGGGTCATGGACAGAGGAGGGATAGGGACTATATTGGTAGACGGATGCTGGAATTGGAGATGCCAGGCAGGAGGTCTAGAGGAAGACCGAAGAGAAGGTTTATGGACGTAGTGAGAGAAGATATGAAGGTAGTTGGTTTGAGAGAGGAGGATACAGAGAATAGGGTTAGATGGAGGAGGTTGATTCGCTGTGGCGACACCTGAAGGGAAAAGCCGAAAGGAAAAGAAGCAGAAGAGTCGGGTCTGATTCTGGTGTCTCGTTTCTTTGTCATCCCTGTAATAACATACGTGTCTTCATATCAGGAGTGTACTGTTGCGGTCCGGCGCCGGTGAAAGCCATCAGGGATCGCCGGGTCGACCTGCCGTACGACGTCCCCTTCGTCTTTGCCGAGGTGAACGCCAGCGTCTACACGCTGATCGTGAGTCGGGGCCTGGTGGTGAGCCGACACGTAAACACGGAGCGAGTGGGATCCCTCATCTGCACCAAAGCCGTGGGCTTCCCCCGAGCACAAAACATCACGGGAAACTACAAACACGTCAAAAGTACGATTTCCCGGAGAAGAAAAATCCATCCTGTTCTTCTTCGGTCCCCGTTTGTGCATCTGCTCACCGTTTCCTTTCTGTTCCAGGCTCAAGTACCATGCGCTCATCGAGCAGCGTGTCAGAAAACTCAACATCGAGAGGAGGTAAAAAGTTTGACTTTTTTCATGTTCATCTTTTCAAAAAAAAAAACAAAAAACAAAACCAACCTGGGTCCGTCTCATTCACTGGCTGCCGTGTTGTGAATCCTCCAGGGGATGTGGATGTCTCGCTGACCCTGGATAAAGACGTCGTTGCCGGGGAACCCGTTCGCTTCACCTTGAAAATCATCAACAGGAAGAAGGTGGCCAAAACGGTGAAGGTTCATCTGAACGCCCAGGCCAAAGAATACAACCACAGCCCCTCAGACACCTTCTGGGAAAATCACGGCATCGCCCAGCTGGCGCCCATGGAGGGTAATTCATTTTTTAGACTTGTTAATGATCCTAATCCCCCCCCGCCGATTGGACGATTAATGTCCCCCTCATCTCCGCGCAGTCAAGGTGATCGGCCAGTGCATCTCCCCGGCTCAGTATGAGGACGCGGTGGGGGAGGACCTCATCAACCTGGCCGCCGTGGTGGAGGACGTGGCCACTCAGGAGCTCGCCCTGGCCTCCGAGGAGTTCAACATCACCAGCCCGCAGCTGCACATAGAGGTAGCAGAGATTCCGTGTCCTTGACTCATCATTCTCTGTCACTGACTCACACAAAGCTTGGATCCGCAACAAGAAGGCGATCCATTCGAAGCAGCGCAACACTAAAATTCCTGACAAACTTTGTGCTGCTGGGTTTTAAAGACCTGTGAATCAGGCAGTGAAAGGTTTTATTTCTCTGTATGACGTGGGAATGAGAGGGTGAATGGTTGTATGTGTCTTCATTTAGCTCACTGCCGATTTGTGATTGGATGGTTTACTTTACACCGGAATTTCTGTCAAACCCTGAGCAACACTGTGACGTGTGAATGAGAGCGTGAATTAACATGACTTGCGCTCCAGTTTCATTTCAATATTGTTTCCAAGTCACTGCAGGTGCTCAAGGAAACTTTTTCCTCATGCTTGTTCACTTGTTTATTTATTTTCATTCTGTACAAAAAGCAACAGAAGCGTTGGCATCGGGACTGACGGTTCAGTCTGCAAATCCAGCTAAATGAATTTCCTGACCTGCTTTTTTTCCTCCCAGACCGTGGACAAAGGCGCCCTTCTGAACGTGGAGCAGACCGCCACCGTGACTTTCACCAACCCGTACTCTCATCCGGTGCACGGATTTCTGACGGTGGCCGGGGCCGGGCTGATCCAGGGCAAGCTTCACTTCAGGTGAGGACAGACGTCGGCCCGTTCCTCATTCTTGGCCAGCCCCGAGATCAACGTTCGCATGCCGAACGATTGACGGACTGCCGACAAAACGTCATGGATCAGTTAGAGGCCGTGATACGATCTTTGTTTTACTTCCATCTCAGGGCGTGTGTGACAGGTCTAATTGTCTTCGCCGCCTTGCTGTGAGCATCTGGCATGGACAGAATGAAAGGCATCTTTATTGCATTGGCAGAAAATAAATCTAAAAAAAAGCAACAGAGCAGGCCATTACTGTTGTCACATTACATGTAGATATCATGAAGTAATGCATCATATACTTTCATAAATTCAGTTAGCACATTACCATGTCAGTCTGCGCTCCGGGGCAAATCCAAAATCATGAGATGCCGCTTTGCAAGCACTCATACATATATTTATTTCATATTTAATATAGCGCTTCTGGCTCACAGCAAGAAGGGCCGTGGTTCGATTCTGACAATGAGATCAAACGGGCTTTTCCTCCCACGGTCCAAAAACGTGCAGCAGGTTTATTGGGGACCCCATTTGCCGAAACGTGTGAATGAGGGAGGGAAAGGTTGTGTTTCTGTATGACATTTGGCTGAGAGGGCGAATGGGGCTGTCTCTACATGACGTGTGAGTGAGAATGCTTTTATGCCTCCATGCGGGGTTTAAATCAGAGGGTGAATGGTTTCATGTCCCTGTAATAATAATCTGTCCGTGGAGGTTCTCAGTCATCCAGGTCATGGTGAATTCTTGTCGAAATCTTCTTGTCGTGGCAACTGGGACTTGAATTTCCTCACTTGGAGACATTTCACCCTTCATCCGAGAGGCTTCTTCAGTTCTAATGACCTGTGGGGAGCTTCCAAGTCCAGTTGCCACGACAAGAAGATTTCAACGACAATAATAATAATAATTGTGTCTCTATTTGACGAATGAGAGTGGACGGTCTTGTGTCTGTATGAGGCATGAACGAGAGGCCAAATCGGTGTATGAAGTGTGGATGAAAGAGTGAATGGCTCTGTCCCTGTATGACACGTAAATGAGAGGGTGAATGCTTGTATGCCTCCGTATGTGGCCCGGTGGCAGACTTGTTATTGGTCCAGTGTAAACCCCAACTTTCGCCCAATGACAGCTCGGATAGGCCCCCCCAACCCTCACTGCCTTAGATGAGTCGAAGACTAATGCAAAACTTTGCACAGATTGAGTCATTAAGATAAGATAAGATAAGATAAGATAAGATAAGATAAGATAAGATAAGATAAGATAAGATAAGATAAGATAAGATAAGATAAGATAAGATAAGAAAAGATAAGATTAGATAAGATAATTCTTTATTGATCCCCATAGGGGAAATTCGTGTGTTGCAGCAGCAATGAGGGCCTCAAAAAACAGTTAGAAAAGAAAGAATATGTACATGTGCAAACATATATATAGACACATATATATACACATATATCACCATACATATACACATACATATGCCCATACCTACATATATATACACACATATGCATACACACTTATATACACACACATATATATACACATATATCACCCATCCACACATATACATACATATATACATACACATACCCATACCCATACCTATATACATATATATATATAATACACACATGATACACATACACATATATAGATAAATAACACACACAAACAAGAATAGATGGGTAGGTGACCAGTAAAAAAAGTCATAGAACACGTTGTTTTTTTAAATATCGTCGGGTTATTTGCTACAAAATCCCCTCAATCGGTCAAACTGTGCGCAGCTCATGCAAACAGTTATCACACAGTCGTTTGAGAACCCTGGTCTCCCTGCAGGTTGGTCCCGCTGCGGCCAGGAGGAACGGTGGTGCGGCAAATCCCTTTCACCCCCGTCGTGAAGGGAACAAAGATGCTCCAGGCCAGCCTGGCACTCGCCGGTACCAACTCCACCATCAGAGGCTTCAAGATGGTCTCCGTCGATTGAATGCTTATTTTTCTTTTTTTCCCGTTTGCCTTCACAAGGGTCTCACCGGTCTCTCAGGTGGCTCCGTTTATGCGATGCACATGATTGCAACCCTGTTTTCGCACTAAAAGCAGAATATTCAAAGAATCTATCTTCGCTAAATCTATCAATGCCCACTATACCAATCATTCTTTTTACAGGTACTTTGATAATGTGAATGTAAATCCGTAATCTATTTATTATCTTTACTTGAAAATGTATTTTTTGCATTGGATTTTATCTCCACAATGTGAACCCTACCTGCTTACTTGAAGTGGCAGAGGTCCAGAGAGTGCATTGTCAATGAACTGTGTGGTATTTGGTTTGTCTGAAGAAAATAACTTACAGAAATATAAATATAAAACACTATTTTGGACTTTGTGTCTCTTTTCTTAAAAAAATAGTGCAATAATAAGTCTTTTAAAAAATAAATAAATAAATAAGCTCATCTAATGTGCTGAACAGTTTGGTTTCTTGTTTTAATAGGGATAGTCTGGCTGTTTCACACGTTTTATGTGAGTTCAAAACCACTTTGATGACCAACCGGTGATTCATTGCCGAATTACTTGTCCTTAACATGGTTGTGAAACAGGTCTTCACTCGGTCATGAGTCAGTGCAAGTAGAGATCGCCCATGCAATTAGTTTTGATGTGGGGCGGCGCAGGAGGTAGAGCGCATCGTCCTTTGAACCGAACATTCCTGGTTCGATACCCCGCTCCTCCTATTGTGTTAAAGTGTTGTTGGGCAAGACACTGAACCCGTAACTGCTCCTCTGGCGCTGCGAGAGGCCGCCAACTGCTCATGCATGATGGGTTAAATGCAGAAAACGAATTTCCTCACAAGGTGTAAATAAAGTATACATGATTAGAAAAAAAACAGATCCATCATCAATTTTGAAAGGTCGAAAAAGGTCAACATATTGAAGCACATCATAAGAATAATTGAATAAAATTTGAAAAATTATGAATTCGTTTTAATTTAAGTTAAAATATATTTATTATAAAACTAGTGTATCAGTAAAAGCTCGCAGTTTTAGATTAGTCTTGGAAAATCTTGGTCTTGCAGTTCCTTCGCTCCCCTGCAGAGGGCGCCATCTCCCCAAAAACAAAGGCGCTTTGTCGAGCAGCGCCTCTGTGACTGCATGCATTTGATATATTTCTATATAATCCATAGAAACATTTACACCAGAAATCTCGAGTGGATGCGTGAAATGAAAGGAAACCCGACTCCCCTTTCACCGCAATGCAATTAATTTATCTTTATTAATCTATATTTTAACTGTCTGTCATAACAAATGGACAATAACACATTATATACAAATAGTAGCTAAGCTGACAGGCAGTGTAACAGGCACATGCACAACTATAACAGTTGATCTATATTACAAAACAGGATATGAGAAGAAATTAACCAGAGATGAAGAAGAAGAAAAGTGAAGATGTACGTGTACAAACATATACAGCCCCGGAATCAACAAGCCACGGCCGAAAAGGACATCCTTACAGAAAACCTCTCATTGAATTACGTATACAGTGAAGTGTTTTTGTAAATTCACTGGGATTTTATTGCCTCCTTTGAACGCCTTGTTTCATCGTAAAAATTTAGTCAACAATAAATAGCTCACATTTATATTGGTCGAATACAGTCAGGCTATTTTAATAGCCTCTAACTATAACGTTATTTTACGTTAATCTAGCCTTCTGAATTAAGCTATTCTATCAAATCTAATCCCAGAAAGTGGAAGACGTAACTTTTTCTTTTTGGCCCGTGGGGAAAAAAAAAAGAAAAATGTTTAATCTCACAACGAATTAAAACAAAAAGACACAGAAGAATACAATTCTTTTCAACAATCTGAGTTTCTCCGAATAAACGTGGGGGTGAAGATTTGCACTCCGTGCCGCACATTCTGTGCACTTAAGTGAAAGTTGAGATGAACGGAATTGAACAGAAATAAAACAAAATATTAGCCGTAGTTCCCTGGGGTAAGTAATGAAGCTTTGGTCCCTTTTTTATTAAACTTTAGTATCTCATTTTGGTCCAGCACGATTGTCTCCACGCAGGCTCCCCCCGGTCCGTCTTGCGCACTTTGTTGTGGAGTGGAATTGTTCGCGCGTTTGCCGACTCTGGAATGGCCTTCGGCGGCAAGCCTCGCCCGCCGTCGCCCGCATTCAAGAGTTCAGGTGCCTCCAAGTGTTGGCTCCGGAAGGGCAGAGTTTGCCGGCCGGCGCCCTCTAGAGGTAGTCCAGCTCCAGTGCATGGCTCAAAGCTTCCAGATCGGCCCGACAGGAAACCCTCCAGAAAGGCATGTTCTTCTAAAGTAAACACAAATAAAATAAAAGTCGCGTTTTAATGTAAAACACGACGTGCGGCGTGTTTGCAGATGCGACGCAGATGTGAAACGCGAGCTGCGGTTTGTTGCATCCGACTAAGTGCATGTGGGTAACATCGGGGCTCTTTAATGTACAGAAGCGTAGAACGAAACGGAGCGTTCAGGGTCCGGAGATAAACAACGATAAACAAAAAACAAACAGGCTTTGACACGGGAAGCTGCAGACGGTTAACCGTCTCGCGGCGCCACGTTTTTATCAGTTATTACCTTTTTGGCCACAGTCTCCTCCTCCACGCCGTCTCCTATCACGACATACACCGCTCTCCGACCGAACCGCTGGGAGACGCGCTCGAAGCAGCTCTCTTTGCCTTCGGAAAGGGAGAAAACAGTCGTTTTAAACATTCACTGAGGGCGGTCGGCGACGTCGATGAAACGTTGCCTTCCGGTCGGGCGCCGGCTCACCCGTCTTGGTGGCGCTGTATATGTTCTCGATGGGGAAGGCCGATCCCAGGCCGTACAGCAGCACCTTGGACAGGGCCGGGATGAGCTGTGTCGTCGTCACCAGCACGTTCACGCAGTTGGGTCTGACGGGACACGGGGATTTTCAGAGAAAGTCAAAGTCGGACGGTGAGTTTCAACTCGAGCGGGGAACTCGATACGCCGGCGTTAATAAAATAAGACCGCCGTTAATGGATCTGCTGGGAGCTCGCACTGACCTGGAGTTGATGAGAGCCAGGGCTTTGAGTGCTTGAGTCAGCCAAAGGTCAGTCAGAACCTCCATCTCCCTCCTCAGCTGCAACCACTCCTCCCGCTTGGGGCTGCCTAACAAACCTGCCCATCAGACGGAGGTATGAGTTGATGACCTCCAACTGAACAACTCTGATGCTTCTCATTCAAACATTAGACTCACTGAATGTACAATTTCAATGACTGCATTATAGCTTTTCCCGTCATTTATGACAATTGCTACTTTCTTCAGTCATTTCTCATGAATGCTTATTGCAAAAAAATCATTCTTTTTTATATGATAATAAGGCGTTTGAAATCGAAAGGGCAAACAAATATGTAGATTTATGTAATTGTTAGAATTTAACAGAACTATCAATGTATGAGAATTAAGCTGCAGCTCTGTCAACAAATCCCCTGTGCTCGAATTCTATTCCTATTATCTTAAAAATATCTCTTGCTTGTTTATTTGCGCGTTTATACCTGATGCTGTTTCTTCAATTCGGAGAACCACGGCGTGAATTTCCAACGAAAATAACATGAATAAGTAATTTGAAAAAATAAGTAAATTAAATAAAAAAATCAATTAAAATAAGAAACTTAAAAAGAGCTCTCAACAAATACCAGACAAGGGAAAAACACAAATAAAAACCTTAACACATCGTGTGTATGTACAGTACGTGAGTATTTCTCATTGGATTTTACGGATCTGTGATGCAAGATCAAATTTCTCGGGTCTTTTTGTGGTTCCCAAGAGCGTCACGCATCCTCCTTCATGCATTTGCCCGTATTCGAGAAAATAAATGTAAAAAAAAAAAAAAAAAAAAAAAAAAAAAAAAAAAAAACACAATTTCCATCTTTTTCCCCGCGCCCGGCCCATAAAAAAATATTTAATTTTTCGGAAGGCGCCAAACACCCCTGTGG